>SCLH01000977.1:34866-52575 GCA_004367855.1 Oikopleura vanhoeffeni | reverse complement strand
ATTGGCCGTAATTACCTAAATGACAATTTTCATTTCGCAAGTGAAAAAAACACATACTGTACATCTCTAAGAATATCTCTAAGAGTATCTCTAAGAATATCTCTAAGAATATATTAGCAACTTACTGTAATAACATTATATCAAGTATGACTACAACGAGAGAAACATTTTGGACTAAAATATGAGTTCTTCCGGTCAATATCCAAAATCAGTCAAATTCGACCAATCAGAATCCACGATTTGAAAATTGTAAGGAATCAAAAAGTTATCTGAGAAATCTCAATAATCGTCACCCTTAATTTAATCTTTAATTTCAACCCCCCCAAAAACCGACGTTTCTTTGAAAAAATCTCAAAACCAAAAAAAATTTTATAAGTGAAAAAACTTGGCAGAAAATTCTCTACAAATAAGGTGTATCAAAAAGTATTTTGGTCATTTAGACACCAGGGAGTTAAAATTTCAAAAAGTCATAAGCAAGTTTTTTGCTCCAAATTAACCAAGGAACACCATATGAGTACTGAAAATTCTCAGTTTCGACATTTTTTCTGAGTCGAATCGACCGGTGACGCCCTAATGTGAAGCTAACATATCGACGCCCACTCCCTTAACCCAGTTAAATACTTTCGAACATCCTATTCGCTCTAAAGGTAATTTTACTATATTTTCAGTTTTCCGCTCCTTAGTTTTATGAAAAACAATTATTCAATAAAACGTGTTCTAGAAGNTGTTGCCTCTTCCAACCCTTCATATTCTGGGAGGGGAAATTAATCGTGGTAGAAATGTCGACCAAGCCGCCTTTATCGATATACACCGATGTACATCTCTAAGAATATCTCTAAGAGTATATTAGCAACTTACTGTAATAACATTATATCAAGTATGACTACAACGAGAGAAACATTTTGGACTAAAATGTGAGTTCTTCCGGTCAATATTCAAAATCAGTCAAATTCGACCAATCAGAATCCACGATTTGAAAATTGTAAGGAATCAAAAAAGTTATCTGAGAAATCTCAATAATCGTCACCCTTAATTTAATCTTTAATTTCAACCCCCCAAAAACCGACCTTTCTTTGAAAAAATCTGTAAACCAAAAAAAATTTTATAAGTGAAAAAACTTGGCAGAAAATTCTCTACAAATAAGGTGTATCAAAAAGTATTTTGGTCATTTAGACACCAGGGAGTTAAAATTTCAAAANCGCCCTAATGTGAAGCTAACATATCGACGCCCACTCCCTTAACCCAGTTAAATACTTTCGAACATCCTATTCGCTCTAAAGGTAATTTTACTATATTTTCAGTTTTCCGCTCCTTAGTTTTATGAAAAACAATTATTCAATAAAACGTGTTCTAGAAGTCTGAGGTAGAAAGTGGGTAACTTATGTTCTACTCATACATGTACCTCATACCTACTCATAATACTGTACGTAATGTTGTACATACGTAATGTTGTCATACGTAATGTTGTACACAACAATTTGTACATTACGTAGAAACCACATGACTCTTTAATTCCAAATTATGTGGTTTTAATTTAGAAACAAGTCTTCTAAAAACTATTGCTATTAGCTATCAGTTCATGAACTCTGGCTATTAAACATATGTAATAACGAGATCATAGCTAATACAACCCCCTTAAAAGTTAAACGAATGCTAGTAACAAGAACGCGTAGGCGTGTAAAGCAAAAAATCCGAATTTGTAGATAAACGTAGGCGTGTTGTTTGTTTAAAACGTAAATTACTTTATGCGTAATGTATGATATATTTTGGTCACTTATAATGCGGTTAACCATTTTTCTTTGGAAAATAACCAATTTATCAGAATAATTATGAAAAATGAAATTTTTCAATAGAAGACTTGTTTTTTAAATTCTGAAAATAAAACCACATAATTTGAAATTAAAAACCCATGTCGGTTTTACAAAATGTACAAATTGTTGTGTACAACATCATGAGAAAACATAAGATTCTAATTTGCAACCTCAAACTTATAAAAGCCGTTTTATGTTAAACCACTATAAATGTTTTTAGAAAACTGACTTGAGAACTATTGTACAAAAGTACTCTCCTACTCCCAGAAAAAGTTTTGTCTGAGCCAGAAAAAGCCCTTTTCCGACAACATGTATGTACTTGTCATTAAAATTTCTCATTTTCATGGAAGTTTTCTCGACCTAAAAAATCAAAGAAAACATAACTTTTTACAAGAAAATCACAAACTATTAGTTCTGGAAACACAACTATTTGTTATCAAATTATACTAGTTCACATAAATGTAACGTTAATTGGTAAGCAGGCGCATAATAACGTCCTTTTCCTTGACTGGCCAATATTTTTGGCCTTAGCGAACGAGTGAACATTAATTAACAACCGTTATGCGCACACCTACGCCTTAGAAATTTAGCAACAGTTCCGTCATTATGACCACGTTTTTGAACGGGATAAATCATTCAGGCAGGTTTCAGCTATTTTTATCTAAGCCATGAACAGTTATGTGAAATCCACATTCATTCTACGAACATAGATAATTCTTATGAAGATTGATCAACTAAACCTTAGGGAAAGGCCGAAGTAAGATTTGAAATAGAAAATTCATACTGAACTCGAAAATTTGAGTAAAGTCATATTTCATCAAAACTCAAAAATTTATTATGCAATGCTATGGCAAGCTCTCTTTATGAATAACTTGATATAATAACTATATGAACAATTCCCGCAAATAACTCTTGACGCGCTTGCACGAGTCAAGTTATAAGGATGTGAGGGACGATAATTTGGGCTCTTTTTTACACATGTTTACAAAGCAAAGTTTCTGAGATACCATGGCTTAGAAATAATTAAGTATTAATTTTCCCAATACGTAGTTACACTACTTAAAGGAGACGTTGCCTCAGTACTGTGATATCTACAGAAGCGGATAACTCGATACCGCCAACACATACGCTCAGCAAAATAGGTTTTATAGAGTAGGCGTCGCTTATAAAGTACTGAAAAGCCTACTACCTGATTCATGTTATACATACATTTATTACTTGTGGTACTTTAATGCAAATTTAACTTCCAAATCTAAATGCGCATGGCTCCGAGCGCTGAGAAAATATCTAGAAAAATAATTGCCATCTTAGTTGGATCAAGGAACGCGCTATTTGGGTTAAGACTTTTCCAACGCTGTATTCTTCTGGACCAACTTAGAGGCAGCACATTTAATTCGCAAAATTGTCTACAAATCCGGCTCGGAGATAGCAGCATTAATAATATTTGAGAAAGTATAAATTGCAAATAACAAGTAATAAAGATGAGAAACTGAATAAGAACGGAGGTAGGCTTTTCATTAGCTATTAGAGGACGCCTACTAAAAAATCATTTCTCTGAGCGTAAGGATGAGATAGTCAGGATGCCTCTAACATAGTGAACTCGGCAACTTGCCTAAAAGAGTTATGATACTACCGATATATTAAAACGAAAAATGTTAATTATTTCTGAAGTGCAGAGTGTTTCTCTAGAAAGCTTTGATTGAAAATAGTGTACAAAAAGGAGCAAACATCTATCGTCCCCCACATCCTTATAGGATCCATCAAATATAGAGAAAAATATTCGAAAATACGAAAGTCACCATTTTTGTCCGGTTACCAGATCAGAACCCCAGGCTGTCAAAAAAGGATATGATTGATGTCCCCTTTTTTCGTGTCGGTTTTCATTATATAATATTTGAAATATAATTTGATTTTTAAACGAAACAATCTTCAAACCTCAAATGTTGAAAGTGCAACCACTCTGTCCATAGTTAGATACCACAGTCCAAAGTCTGTTTAATCATTTCTCAACCTCATAATGGTGCAGCTCTATATCTGAAGGACGAAGATAATTAACCAGTTTCTGAATCTAGGGAAAAAAATAATAAGTAATAGCTATAAATTCACCATGACCCGTAAGTCCCAAACGTTTAATATGTCCAAAATCCAAACTGAAAAAAATGTATTGCAGTCAAAAAAGTTCATCTTCATAAAAAGCCACCAAAATCTCATCTTTGCAGGATGAATGGAGATATAACAGGTAGTGGGGACTAGCGATATCCTCAAAAATCAGCACAGATCAAATTCCGCAACTTTGTGGCTTATTAGAGCTTGATTAAGATACATCATTACACAAGAGTCCCCACTGCTGCGTACCGCAAGTGGAAGTAAAAGAGAAATTCAATATTTTTTGATCGATCAACGCCACTTCTTTGGATGACGAGGAAATCATGTTTTGGATGCCGAAATAAATCGAGATAGTGAAATGACGTTCTGTGTCTAATAAGCGCGAACAATTGACGCAAATCCTTCTAAAATGGCGAACAAAAACAAATTTTTCAAACAGAATTTGTTTCTAGGCCAGACGCTTCTCCATCAACGAATGTCTAATAGACTAAGGCTAAGATGTTGCCTTATGTCTTTGATAAAATGTTATTCTTTAAATTTTTATAAACAAGCAGCTATAAACTATACCGGTACTAAGGTTATAAATACTGGCTTTCTTCCAAGTTATAAACGGTATAAGGTAATACTGTATTTGCAAACAAGTTTGTAGAACCTCCTGAGTTTTCAGGAAACTATTTGAAAGCGGCAAGTATTATAATTATCTCACAGGCTCATCTTTCAAAGTTAAAAAAAAGACCTAGTCATTTTGGCCGTCAAACTATTTCATCTTAATCTGGCATGGTAATAATGGTTTTATACTGCCACACATCATCGAAATAAAGAATTTTTAAGAGAATTGTGTTCAAAAAATGTTATTTTTTAGCTCAAACTACATTCGAGACCTTAATTATACAGAAATTCATAGGACGATTGACATAGCTAGCATGCATAACTTCAGATTTCTGATTTCGCAGGAACGTAGCTTGACGAATTATATAAAATATTTTTCTTACATCATTATTTCGAATATTTCAGATCCATAGGAAGGGTGGTCTTTGGTTGTGGTCTAGTGGTAGTAAAACAATTGCCTCAAATTTGTCAAAGGAAAAAAAGAGCCTATCTTCCTGGAGTGTCGAAATATTAATCGTGGGACGCTGACAAACATCTGCACCAAACGACTATATTAGGTATTCCTTTGAAAAATTAGCTACCACCGAAATCTAACAATCGAGGTCAGATCTAAGTCAATATAATAGCATTAATCCAAATTAATAAACGTTTCGCAGAAAAACAAGCGCAAGATTTACCTTATCAAATTATGACATTGGAGCGATTATAAGCTTAAGCAATTTCAAAAATGTCTCTGATAATATAAGCTGTTCGTTTATATTCCTCGTATTTTTTTCATCAGTCGAATTCTTTTTCTAACTACAGATAATTATTTTGCGTGAGATGAAAAATAGCACAGATTCTTTTTTAGCTCAACTATTAAAAAATTTGCAAAAATTCAATTAATCTAATCGAATACTTTCTAAACACCGTATCGCTCAACTGGGGGGATGTGTACTGGAAAGGAAAACCTTGCTTGTAAATAACTTAACAGAATATGTATTGGCGACTTGACAAACATTCATAAATAAGGTTATGGTGTAGTTTACAAAACTTAAAACCGGCGATCGTCAAATCCCAAGTTACAGCTAATATCACGGCCGTTTAAATTTGCATTCTAACAAGCCTATCCCGAGAAAAAAATAATTTTAAAAAACGCAGTAGAAGGCAAGACGGTGATTATTTATGATCTAGATATTGTTAAATAATGTCAAATTAATTTTAAATTTAGGTTTATTGAAAAAAAGTAGCTAAAGCTATCACAATTATTACATTGTTGGTACTAATAAAGCGAACGTAATTTCGTTTATCGATTCAATTTAAAGCATCTAATTTAACATAATAGAGTTTTTGCGAAAAGTCAAAAAATGATAATAAAAGTCAAGTTCAACAGCTTATATCTAGAATTCGGGAAAACATTTTGAAAAATCGAGCAATTTTACAAAAAAAAAAATTAAGTATGCCCGAAAATATCAAAAAAAGGTTTAAAATATAAGCTTCCAGGTGTCTGGTTTGGAATGTTAACATTTATGGTTGCGAAACATACGTATAGAATATAATGATAAAGTAGTGCCTCAGACCGGAGTACGTTGCTCATAATGATCTATTAACTAGAAAAAGAAACAGTTTAAGTAAGACATGCCATAAAGCTCCTGGCCGCCAATAATATCTTTGGCAGATGCCTAGGTGACCGATTGTGTAATAAAAAATATTTTGAAGGAAGTGAACGAAATTGGTCATCCACTTTTAATTAAGGCACACTACTTGTAGATTAAATTATTTTCGTCGGTCATCTTTAAAGACGTTACAGACCAGGACGATACAGATGTAAGATTAATTTTCTTTGTTATGAATTTTTATAGGTCATAAGCGGATTCATTTTGAAATAATATCAAACCAGAGAATAGAATAACTCCTCGGGTCGACTTTCTGATGAAACTAATTAAGGCAAGCTACTTACGCAGTCAATTAATATACCGAGTCAAGGATCAATTAAGAGCTCGAGATTTGTAAATGACACGTTCTGATACAGCAACTGTGGGTCAATTCAATTGTTATTAAAGGATCGCTAGAACAGCCAATTTCAAGTTGGATTCTGTTGGTTATGCTTTTCAATATGCTTTGTGAATGAAACAAAAATCATAGGTCAAGTTTTCAAGGACAATAACAAAAGATAGTCAAATACGTGAGTAACTCTACACACAAAAAATATTATAATTTAATACAAACAACCTCACAAATTGTAGCCAATAGCTCAGCATTCGAACTTCTGAAACTATCCAAGATTAAGTCATCGCGACAAATGAATGACGCGTCCATGCTTTGGCCACAGTTTGCGCGGAAAATGTGGGTACGCTTACTTTTTCATGTGATAACTTGATATGGATTTACCTGGGCCCATACAGAGTATACATTTGGATTCTGACACAATTGAACTTGGTTCTAGTATCATGAACCATTCTGAAATCGCCTAATACCGCAATCCAGCCGCGTATTGTTTGAGATTGAGTGCTATTTATCATCTTGCGCGTTTGTTTTTGGTAATTCGCGATTTCAAGAGATATTCAGCGCCGTACAGCGTGAAGGGTCCTGGTAATCGTTCCATAATCGCCGATATAGCGCAACCACGTACAAAATCGTACGTTAAATCTCTAGTCATAGGCAATACCAGTATTAAACATCGGTTGTCATTAGTAGCAATAATGTT
Organism: Oikopleura vanhoeffeni; assembly: GCA_004367855.1. Taxonomy (NCBI): domain Eukaryota; kingdom Metazoa; phylum Chordata; class Appendicularia; order Copelata; family Oikopleuridae; genus Oikopleura; species Oikopleura vanhoeffeni. The sequence continues at coordinate 45,363 of SCLH01000977.1, read as the reverse complement.
TTACTCATACACATGGACTACACGTTGAGAGGGGTCCTGAATGCTAATATGCTGTACAAATTGCTGGGATATATTGTTAGCAACATCTATTAAAAAAAAGCCAGTCTGGTAAACTTGATGATTGAAAATTGATCAAAACAAACTGAAAAGTGAAATAACCTAATTTGTTACAAGTAAAGCACTTTTCATATGTTGAATAAATCCAATGTTGATTTGACAAATTAGTAAACAAAATTCGTAAAGCGTTATTACGAAATAGCGAGTTTAAAAATTGCACAAAAAATCGGCAGGTACAGTCATATCAAATAAGTTTTGAAAACTCATCAAAAGTAAACACGGGAAACATAAACAGAGCAACGAACCAAAACATGTTGGACTTAGAAGNCCGAATTTGTAGATAAACGTAGGCGTGTTGTTTGTTTAAAACGTAAATTACTTTATGCGTAATGTATGATATATTTTGGTCACTTATAATGCGGTTAACCATTTTTCTTTGGAAAATAACCAATTTATCAGAATAATTATGAAAAATGAAATTTTTCAATAGAAGACTTGTTTTTTAAATTCTGAAAATAAAACCACATAATTTGAAATTAAAAACCCATGTCGTTTTTACAAAATGTACAAATTGTTGTGTACAACATCATGAGAAAACATAAGATTCTAATTTGCAACCTCAAACTTATAAAAGCCGTTTTATGTTAAACCACTATAAATGTTTTTAGAAAACTGACTTGAGAACTATTGTACAAAAGTACTCTCCTACTCCCAGAAAAAGTTTTGTCTGAGCCAGAAAAAGCCCTTTTCCGACAACATGTATGTACTTGTCATTAAAATTTCTCATTTTCATGGAAGTTTTCTCGACCTAAAAAATCAAAGAAAACATAACTTTTTACAAGAAAATCACAAACTATTAGTTCTGGAAACACAACTATTTGTTATCAAATTATACTAGTTCACATAAATGTAACGTCGCCTATATTCTTTTTCCTTGACTGGCCAATATTTTCGCCAACGCGATGACATTATTAAACGTTATGCACCTGCGCCTTAGAAAATGTTATGACAGTGTCATTATGACACCTCTTTTGCGGGATAAACATTCAGGCGGGGGTAGAAAAGTTGTTTCCACCATAAAGTTTGTGAACCCATTTTCTCGATGAATTCATATGAGATTTTCAACTAAAACCTTGGAAAGCCGAAGTATAATTTGATAGAAAATTATACTGACTGGAAATTTGATAAATTATATCATCAATCAAAAATTTTTATCATTGCTGGCAATTTTTTTATGAATTTTTGAATATAATTTTTATGACAATTCCGCAATTACTTTGACGTCATTTTAATGATCATGAATTATCTTACATAATGATAAGAAAACTATTCGAAAATACGAAGTCAACATTTTGTCGGTTACCAGATCAGAACCAGGCTTCAAAAAGGATATGATTGTGTTCCCTTTTTCGTGTCGGTTTCAATTATTAATATTTGAATAAATTTGATTTTTACCGAAAATTTTCAACCTCAAATGTTGAAAGTAGCAATCTACCAATAGTTATTACCTTCAATCTTTAATCATTCTCAATCATAATGGTTGGTCTTATCAAAGAGATAATTACCAGTTTGAATTCTGGAAAAAATAATATATAATCTATAAATTACCAACCGTAATCCCAACGTATTAATATGCCAAATCCAAATTGAAAAAAATGTATTTGCAGTCAAAAAGTTCACTTCTAAAACACCAAATCTCATCTTTGCAATAAATGGAGATATAACGAGTGGGCTACGATTCTCCTCAAATCGCAAAATAATTCCGCCTTTGTGGTTTTAGAGCTTTGTTAACTCTAACAAGTCCCCACTGGCTGCTACCGCAAGTGGATGTAAAAGAGAAATTCAATATTTTGATGTCAATCCACTTCTTTTATGACGAGGAAATTGTTTTTGATGCAATAATCGAGATGTGAAATACAGTTTCTGTTGTTCAATAAGCGCGAAAATTGACCAAATTTCTAAAATTGCGAACAAAAAACAATTTTTTAACGATTTTTCTGGCCAACTTTCTCTCACAATAATAACTAAGCTATTTTTGCCTTATTTTGATAAATGTTATTCTTTAAATTTTTTATAAAAAGCAGTATAACTTATACGGTATAAGTTATACTGCTTTTCAAAGTTATACGGTATAAGTAATACTGTATTTTGCACAAGTTGTAAACCTCTGATTTTCAGGAAACTTTGAAACGGCAGTATTATTCTTCAGCTCATCTTTCAAGTTAAACAAAATACCGTCATTTTTTGGCCTCAACTTTTTCTTATCGGATGGATAATAATTGTTTTTGCCCACATTTCGAAATAAAGATTTTAGGAATTGTTCAAAAAATGTCTATTTTTTACTCAACATTCCAACTATTTCATAAATTCATAACGATACTGACATGCTGCAAAACTTCAATTTTTATTTCGCGGAACGCTTCGATTTTATTTATTTTTTCTTATCATTATTTTTAAAATTTCAGATTCAAGAAAGGTGGTCTTTTTTGGTCTATGGTAGTATAAATTGTTCAAGAAAAAAGGCCATCGTTCCTGGATTTCGAATATTATCGTGGGACGGACAAATCTGCCACGACAATTTGTATTCTTTGAAAAATTGCTCCGAAATCTAACCATGAGGCAGTTAATCAATAATCATATCCGAAATTAATACGTTTTCGCAGAAACAAGCAAGTTTATTTTCAAAGTTGACTTGGAGCATTATATGCTTAGCATTTTCAAAATGTCTCTGATATAAGTTCGTTTATTTCTCGTTTTTTTTTCTTGATTCTTTTTCTATACAGATATTTTTGCGTGAATGAAAAATAAGAAAGATTCTTTTTACTCAAATTAAAAATTCGCAAAATCAAATTCTTCGAATAGTTTCTAAACTACCGTATGTCAACTGGGGGATTTTGGGAATGGAAAACTTGTAATAACTTACAATTTGTATTGCACTTGAACAAACATTCATAAATAAGTTATGGGTTGTTTCAAAAATTAAACCCACTCAATCCAAGTTACAGCTAATATCACGGCCTTTAATTTGCATTTTACAAGCCTATCCCGAGAAAAAAGAATTTTTAAATCAGTAGAAGGCAACGTTTATGTAATTGTTAAATAATGTCAAATAATTTTAAATTTTAGGTTTGAAAAAGTAGCTAAGCTATAAATTTTACATTGTTGGGTATGCAAACGTTTTCGTTTATTCAATTTCAAGCATTAATTTACCATTATGAGGTTTTGGAAAGTAAAAATATATAAAGTCAAGTTCAGCAGTTATCTAGAATTCAGGGAAAACTTTTGAAAATGAGCAATTTTACAAAAAAATTATATGCCCGAAATTAAAAAAAGTTTAAAATACTTCCAGGTGTCTGGTTTGGAATGTTAACATTTATGGTTGCGAAACATACGTATAGAATATAATGATAAAGTAGTGCCTCAGACCGGAGTACGTTGCTCATAATGATCTATTAACTAGAAAAGACAGTTTAAGTTAACTCCAAAGCTCCGCAAAAAACTTTGGATGTGACGATTTGTAATAAAAAATTTTAAAAGTCAAGAATTGGTATCGATTTTATTAGCCCATCTTGTAGAGAATTTTTCTGGTCATTTTAAGACGTACAGAAAGACGTACGTGTAAGATTTTTTTGTTATAATTTTCATAGGTCATCGGATTCATTTGAAAATATCACCAAAATGATTCTCGGGGTCGACTTTCTGATGAACTTATTAGCAACTATACGTCAATTATATACCGAAGTCAAGATCTTAAGTCGACTTTTAAATGCACGTTCTAGCAACTGTGGGTCAATTATGTTATTAAAGGTCGCTAGACAGCAATTTCCAAAGTTGTTCTGTTTTTGCTTTTCAAATGCTTTGTAATGATAAATCATACAATTTTCAAGTGACAATAACAAAAAATAGTCATCATGTGAGTTCTAACAAAAAAATTAATAATTTTACAAACAACTAACAAATTGTAGCCAAAACTCAGTTCGAACTTCGAACACTTCCCAAGATTTTAGTAATGACAAAATGAATGACGCTCCATTTTGCACAGTTTCCGAAAAATTGGGCGCTATTTTTCATGTGATACTTGATATGGATTACCGGCCCTCAGAGTACATTTGATTCTGAGCATTTGATTGGTTTAATCTGACCATTGAAATCGGCCTATTCCGCAATCCAGGATTTTGATTGAGTGCTAATATCTTGCTTTGTTTGTATCATTCAAATATTCAGGCTCCGTACGCTGAGGGTCGGTAATCCATATAGCAACCCGTAAAAATGTCGTAAATTCTTGTCCATAAATGTTATAATCGGTTCAAGATAGCATATGTTTTTCTCTACCAGCTAAGTGAGGGGGTTCTGAATGTAAATTGCTGTAATTGCTGGTTTATGTAACAACTTTTAACAAGTCGTAACTTGGAAAATGATCACAACATGAAATGGAAACACAATTTGTTCAGTAAACCTTTTTTATAATTTTAGAATAATCCAAAAATGTTTTTTCAAATTAGTAACAAATTCGTAAAGCGTATTACGAATACGAGTTTAAAAATGCACAAAAAAGTCGAGCAGGTAATATACAAATAAGTTGAAACTTTCAAAATAACACGGAAACATAACAAGCCGAAAATGTTGGACAAAAGATATGAGTTACGTTCAAGTGATTCGTAAAAAATGAAAAAAACAGAATTTCGTAAACTTGCAAAATCTTCTATATATCAAATATATTATGAACAATAATTTTTAATTAAACGAATAAAATGCTCAAAAACTTGTATGGAATTGGTGTCAATGTGTTCATTTCTTTTTATCACAGAATACTTGCGCGCACAGCTATATTATGAAAAGTAGGCATTTAAATGTAACATGTTAATTACATAAAAATAATAAAAGGCCGAATTTCCTTCAATAAAGGGGATGCACGCTTTTTAAATATACTTTTCATATCATTTTTTTCAGCAGAGAATTCATTTTTATCATTTTATAATATTATATTCATTAATATTACTTTAATACGCGAATTTTGGATGACTCACAAATAATGACTTTAAGGGTGTGGGGACGATTCTCAGCCTTCAAGTATAATACTTTATGATACACCTATTTTGTAAAGAATGTTTGCTGCCAAGTTTTTTTCACTTCTAAGATTTTTTTGTTTTGAGGTTTTTTTAAAAGAAAGTCGGTTTTTCGGGCATTGAAATTAACAGGTTGAATTAAGGTGACGATAATTGAGATTTCTAGATAACTTTTTGATTGCCCCTATTTTGTAGAGAATTTGTACTGAGTTTTCTTACTCCCGGATTTTTCTGAATTTTGAATTTTTTCAAAAAAAGTAGGTTTTTAGAAACATTTTATCAGTTCAAGAATTTCACCAAACACTAGATAATCGTCTGAGACTTTGGAGAGGACAATTGGAAAAAGGCTACCGGTTCGGACCTTAATCCAGGCTTTTCGGTGAAGTGGATGTAACAATTTAAAATTTTCCATATATTTTAAGGAAGGAGTAGGCTTTTGCGTGAGGCTCCCAAATACGGCTGTTATGACACAGGGGCAATTTTTTAAAAATTTTTCATTCCGCTGGAGATGCCATTTTATGTTTGAAAGTTAAATTGCAAATAACAAGTAAAAATGGATGAGGAGTAGGCTTTTCAGTACTTTAAAGACGCCTACTAAAACTAAATTTTCTGAGCGTAGGTTGAGGTTATCAGATGCTCTGAATAGTACTCGGCAACTTTTTAAAAGTCGTACTACGCATTATGGAAAGAAAAATCAATTATTTCTGAGCCCCTTAAGGCTGGAAGAAAAATCAATTATTTTTGAAAGCCAGTTTCTCAGAACTTTGCCTTAAAGTGTGAAAAAGAGTCAATTATCGTCCCACATCTTAACATGCCGTCGGAATAAAATATTTTTTATAAGTCATAATAATATTTGTCAGACGATTTTACCCATAGCATAATATTTTTTATTAAATTTAATCAGAGAAAGAACACTTTATTATGCATGCAATTGACATGCAGAACTCCCTTAAGGGGGTACTGGGTCGCTGGAATTGACTTTTCTGGATGAGAAATAAGCTGACCGAGAAACTATGGGACAATTAGATTAGCCATGTTGTAGATCTACCTAATCTTGTTCAACAACCATTGGTCAATGACTTTTTGGGTTCCGATACACTTCTGAGACTATACGTTACCAGTACAAGGGTTCCCTCGACCAAATTTCAAAATCTATTCTGTCCCAGGGTTATTTAGAAAGACAGCTCAAAATTATAATATCCGTATGACTTATAAACTAAGGTCCTTTAGAAGCGTTTTTTTGAAAAATCACTTCAGTTTTTTTTCTAGAATCCGCGAAAACTACCATTTTTTCAACAAAAATCTAATCTCCTCCTGGTTTAAAGTTTGGAATCCACTCAAATTCAGCAAACACTAGCACAGAACAAATCGAAATCTTCTAGAAGGCGGTTTTTTTCAAATTTGACAAAAACTCAAATATAAATTTTTTGAAGGTCACGTGAAAAAATTTCCGAAAAAAATGTGCTTCGATTTTTCGAAAGTAATATAAAGAAGCACGAAAACACTGATCAGAAAGTTGGCTTACGTCAAGGTGAAAGTTTTCAAGTTTTAGTGATTAAATTAAAGCAAACGTTATTTTTGAACTTCATTTTGAACAAAAATACTTCGAAAAAAATCTAAAAAACACAAAAATTTCGAAATTTTTTTTTTGATAATTTGGTTGATTATCATTTCAAATCAATTCGGACCATTTTCAAAGACCAAAATGCCTCATAAAACCAGCGACCAGTACCCCCTTAAGGCTCTTTGCGTTTTGAACTGTGTGTTATGAATGGATCATCATAATTTGTTTCTTGTTTACTGGGGAAACTTAAAGTCAACGACGTTTACCTCGGAAAATTAATTTCTGATGATTATTTCTCGTCTAGAAGACCAAATTAGGTAATTTTTTTGTGAGCGTAGGTCGCATGATGAATGCAACTCCACATCATGCCCAAACTTAGCTGTACATTTTTCCGAAACAGTCTATAAAAACTGAGATTTTGAGACAAAATTCAGTGAAGTAGCATGAAAATTAACTAAAGTTTCATGCTTCAAACAAAAAGTTGAGTGATTTGGAAAAACCAGGTTATTACAATTTCGGGTAGCCCAGAACAAAGTGTGTTACAAATAACGAGAAAAACAACGTTTATGTAGTTATGTTATTATGAAATTATGATTATTGCGGTTTATTGCAATCACAAAAAATGGCATCAATAGATAATAGAAAAGTTACAATTATAACACACATCCAAAAACGTTTTTCACAAAATAATATTAAGAAGCACTGTTATAAGATTTAAAGTTTAGTTTTTCAGTGTAAACTCGAACTCGATTAACGAATTAATGGTAATACACATTTGGCTGAACTCTAACCTTTTTTTGATACTTTTTATCAATATCTTTAAAAATTACATAATAAGTCCGAAAGCGTCAAAATATTTGTTATTGAAAAATTGGTATTTTTCAAAAGATACAGTTTGTTGAATGTCTGAAATGTTATTTACCTGCAAGTGGTATAATTGTCATCTATGCCGGGTAAACTGTAAAAAACTTATTTGCCTGTTAAAAGAATGGGGAATAAGTTTTTAAAAGGTTACCCAGGCATAATGCTCGATATATGTTCCGCATATCAGTGACGTCAACAGTGTGAAAATGTCAGCCGGAATAATATCCTCTTTGGATTTGTGCAAAATGAAAAAATCCTAATTTTTTTCTTATTTTTGAGAGACCTAGAGAAATCAAATTTGCGACGATCACTCCCTAAAAATAGTGGGTGCTTATTTTTGGTTATCTGCAAGAAAAGACAACATGTACTTTTCCGTTTTTTCATAACTATCGTAGATTTTCAATTCTGAAAAACCGATAACATCTTACATCAGGCTAGGTGAAGGGAAGGGAAGAAAATAGGAAGTGAACGTTAGGGAGAGGGGGAAGGAAGAGGGGAAGGAAAAAGCTTAGGGAACGGTTCCTTTTCCTGGCCTGTATTACATTGTAACTAATTTAAGTTGAGTTGTAACTGCGTTACTGGGAAAAATCTGGTAATTTTTAACTGCTTGTAATAACCTCGCATTTTATACCCACCACCCCTTGATTAAAATTTTCATAGACACCTTTAACTGACATAAGAAAATGCAGTGTTATAAAAGTTACGTATGATAGCACGTACGTATAGTTGCTCCACCCAGGGTTAATCGAATTAGCTTAGTTCCACCTGCTGAATAATTGGTTTGTTGATAAATCTTTTTCTATGATTTATGAGATCAGTTTTTTAGGCTTCAGTTATTTCTGCTTTTGGTGTTATGTCAAATTTGGAGAGCTTAGGTAACTGGTATGGACAAACCGTATGGTCTTCGAGAAAAATGACTGAGTAGGTAAAGCCAGGATAAAGTCGGTGACTAGTGTACCAATTTGGGTACACTGAGCACGCTCGTGCTTTCTGTACCCAAATTGGTCTAAATCCAATTTTTTTCCAGATTGTATTGTAATTATTGGATCTGATCATTTTTTCCGATTTGATCCGATATATCCCTAGTCTTGATTTTGGATAGTCAGTGATTTAATCCGATTGAAATTGATGGATCCGTCGATCCAATATTTTTTTTTATGACTATCCCTGTGCTCGAGTGCAGTCGGTTTAATTCCTCGGCAACCCTAATGACGCAAAATCTTAACGATGCGTTTTTCGCAAAATATTTTTTATGACTAATTTGGGTACAATATGCACAAGCGTGTTTTCTGTACCCAAATTGGTCTGAATACTGATTTATTTGGACCATCTAGGGCCTAGATTCTAGGCAATGTTAACTTTACACAAAAAACGTCGATTGACCAATTTGGGTACACTTAGCACGAATTGGTGGCAACCAATTTTCTTCTGGTTAACCGGTTCACTCTTAATTGATATATAAAAACCAGTAAACATTGCTTCACACTGAAAAAACACGTTTGTGGATATCTGATGTGGTATTCGTCGAAAATCACTGAAAAGAGTTGGTCGGGTTAGGAAAAATGTTACCCTAGATGAATTATGATTATCCATGATGTTATCGCCGAACTTTTTTAGGCGGTGGTTGCGAATTGCATTTATCATAAATTACAATGGCTTTTGGATTAGCATTATCGCCAAAATGTTTTAGATTGTCTACATTTGTTTAAAACTTAGTAACAGCAGAATAGCAAAGTTCAGAGCAAAACATTTCTTTAACGTGATAATTGGTTATTATTAATAACTTATTAAACACAAATAAATTAATATTTTTTATTTTATTGGAGCTTTTGGCAGTATGCCTTTGTCAGCTAGAATATGAGGTATACTAAATTTTAAAAATTAATTAAATTCGGACTTACCATGAATACAAACGTTTTGTACCGAAAAATATTGTGAACAATTTTTCAGCACGAAAAACTCATGTTCTAGAGATAAGTGCTAGAATGAGATGGAAAATTAGGCTAAAAACCGTGAACCTCAAAGCCTTATTTTAAACTAAATTTACAATTTTATGTTTGACTTGTAAATTCAGCTCTGGTTTGTAAAACTCTATACATAGAGCTTCACAAATGCGGCCATCTTCATCATACAGCCTGATTTTTCTCGTTTACTCCGCTTTTTATTCCGCAAAAATACTCGATGGTGATTGGTCAATATCCGAAATACCTGTATCTGATTGATTCATTTTCGCGGAATAGAAAAAACGCAGTAAACGAGAAAACTCAGGCTGTACCACAAATTTTCATGTAGAATTTAAAATCGTTTGCTTAACCCCTAGACTCATAAAGCCATAAAAGTGGCTTTCATTTTTTTGAAAAGACCAGAAAAGACAAAAATAATCGAAATTGAAGTTCAAGGTTCAAATCGCCCACAGAGTTAGCAAACTTTTTTTTTAGATTTCTCTGAAATTTTTCTTTATCAGCTTTATCTCACAATTTATTTTCAAAACAACAATGTCTTGAATACTCAGTTTTTAGGAATTCGTCTTGACCATCTTTAAAAAAATAATAATGTTTCTACTAACAGTAAAACTTTTTTTTTTTCTTTTTGTTTGAAAACAGAAAAATTGCTCACGAATGAGAAAGCGGGGCGGAAATATAAGGCGCATACATATTGATTACCACTAATTTCATCATTTCATGGGTGAGAATTATCGTTTCATAGACGAACCCGATAAGGTTTTTTGATCGAAACCAGGTTAAGGAACATAAAGGTTTTACTCAATTTTAATTAACAAGCATTTCAAATTAATTAAAATCGTAATGGTTTCACTCTGTGGAAAACAGTTTGAGTTAACTTCACTTTTCCACAGCGGAAATGAACGTGATTAATATTTATTATCTCAATATAATTAATAAAATTTGAGTTATCCTGTACTCAAGTGTTTCAACAACAATTAATCCC
>SCLH01000977.1:3448-25945 GCA_004367855.1 Oikopleura vanhoeffeni | reverse complement strand
GACAGCAAATTATTAAATCCGTTCAAGTTCTTTTCTGTATATTTTGGTTATTCTTAACTTGCGATTGGACCGTATTTTTGCAAGAGTTCCAAGGCTTTATTAGGAGCAGTTATCGCTGTCAATTTCGAGGATGTTCATGCAATTTCATCAGCTACCACCCACTCTGAAATTATTCGAAAATTGATTAAGTAGTAGCGTCACTACATTTTATATCGGATTCTTATTTTGAATATGCAAGCGTGAACAAAAATATAAAGTTTAAATCTTGGGGCGATTCACTAAATAGTGTCTTTTTGCGATATTGTATGTGTGTTTGTAGTGCAGCTAATAAAAGTTTATAGAACAAAACTTTAGTGCGAAAAATTAATTTAATTACGTGCACTAATTGTTGTGAGAATCTCAATGAGATGATTTATTTTAAAATAACAAATCTGGGCGAAGCGGCCACATCACGATGCGCGTTGACACGGTGGGCGACCCGCCGAATGGAGAATTAAATGTTATATAATTAAGCAACCTAGTTGTGTACCCTAAGACAATCTTATTAAGCACTGTCTTTTCTGTTTCAAATGTGAAATTCGAATTTGTAAAACGCGCCAAATAATCAGAAAAATTGAAATCATTTCTGCTAATTTTTCTGTTCCATAATTCTTTTGACGAAGCGATCAGAGTCCTAAATGTTTGGTCCAGTCGGAAGTTATAGGCATTTTGTTCCGTCTCACCAAACACCCGCTATTGAATAATTAGTATTTATTCACTTGATATAATTTCTTTTAAAGGAGGTTTTGGGGTCTTCAAATTCAAATATGTCCATTTAAAACGGTTTGATCAGGCTGATAAAGGGAAGCGTTTGCGCTGTGGCTTTTCCATCCCTTTTATGCTATTCAAGCAAAAAAATAAAGGGAAATAGACTAGAAAATTAAGCTAGATCATCCTTACAACTTGGTCCTGAATTTAGAAAAAAATTCGAGAACTTAATTATTGATGATTTAAAACCGCTTTGCTAGTGTCACATCCCGATTGTTGTAAAATTTTACACTGTGGTCTGCTAAGCTTGAGATGAAAAAACTACACATTAATGTCGCTTTTCAAGGCCCTTAAAAACTTTAAATTGTTACGATAAATTTTTGCCGCTCACTTATTATTAAAACGGAACTTTTTTATTTGTACAATTTTTAGTAAACCACAATTTTCTGTTGAGCATATTGGAATCAGCTGTTCAAGTATTTGGATACCTAGCATCTTTGACAGATTAATTTATTTTACCTTCCCTGCACGAGCGTGTTTCAATCAGAGAAGACCAAATATATATTGCGAAGCTTCTAAATTTGGCCAGCGAATATTCCGAAAGACCACCGAAATCTCCTCTAATTTTGCCTAATTAATTTCTTGCACGGCACCACCGGGGAAAAAATAAAATTTTTTATCTCGTGATTTGACAAATATGAGCTAAATATACGGATTATTAACATATAGGAGTAGTTTTCAAGCGAAAATGTTTAGCAATTGTTACAAATACTAATGTGCGATCTCGAAACACACACTCGTGGCGGTAAGGGGTTAACATTCTTCAGTGGGGTTAAACAAATTACAATAAAATTTTATTATTGTTTATTAGCGGAAGATATAGTGTAGGTTAGGCGGAAAGGGTAGATCGACCGACTCTTTCGGGATGCAGACGCGCAGAAAGAACTGTTCGTAGTGCATCGATAGCTGTAAGAAATTTCGGCGGAGTACCATTCTCAATATCGATTGGAGTGCATGCTTTTTAATTGATTCGGAAAGGATGGATCTCGCATACTTAAGTCGATAATTATCTTGGCGGCCACTGGGAGATGTTTGCGGCTTTAATAAGAGAATTCCGCCCGTATTTGGCGCAGTTCCTAGTATTTCCAATCGTCTAGTAGACATGTCTAATGCACGCTCTTACCGCATTTATAATCTCTCTTGATATTGTGTATGTTTATTAAATGCTTTTAATTGCAAGTCTGAGGGTTATTTTTGAATGAACGTGGTTCATACGTGTAGGTTCATGACACGTGTTCATGATCAAATGAGAAAAACCATACTTTTATTCTCGCGCAATTTTCAGCTTATTTATATAATCGAGAAATATAATTTATAAAATCATCGTTCGTTAGGCTGTCACCTAGTCGAATCGAACGGAAAGTAGAGACAAACGATAGGAAAATAAGTAAGCCAATATTGATTATTTTGATTTTATAATTCAAAAAAAAGTCCAAAAATTTGTGACAAAAATTATAGAAATTGTTTCGAAATCTAAACTGTTCAGATTCAAAGAGCGTCTTCACATTAGATTCTTTTTAAAGCCATTGAGGCGAATCGTCTATCATTGAAATTTAATTTTAAATAAATTCTCAATTCGGTCGCCCACCCAGGCTCTGGATTTGGCGCCCCAACCCAGCAAATATTAAATACAATGCCCTCAGTGAAAACTTTTAGATTGTATTTTAGCTTAATTTGCCCACAAAAATTTAACTGCAATACAAGCCCTGCCTTCGGCAGGGCCTTGTATTGCATATTAAATATATTATTTTTGAAATAACACTTGACATAATTTTTGGGAAAACTTCCAGGGTTGAATTTATAACATATTTGCAAAAATAGTAAAGAATATGAAACATATAAGACAATATGAAAACATATATGAATTATTTATAAACAGATTTTTCTGAAAAATTTCTATAGTATCACTTGCTTTGAAATTTTTTTGTAAGCCCGTGAAATGCGAGCAAAAATCATATTATATTCGAAGTCAAAATGCAACAACTAAGGAAAAAATGTGTAAAAATAAATAAATTACCATTTTTACGGAAATTTTTTTGAAGAACACAGATTTTAAGAAAATTTTGACCAAAGAGAAGAAAAAAAGTCTTGATTATTTTTCGACCAAACTAATTTTATTATTGATAAATTTTTGCAATTACGAAACTATAGCATCAAAATCTTAGATGTTAAGGCAAGATCAAACTTCTTTTCCTCATAATTCCTCTCAAATTTATAATATTTTTTTTGCAATTTTGGTTCAAAGAGATCATTTAGGTCAGTGAGCTCTTTGGGTCATCAACTGTAATTTGAAAAATATCGATTATTTAATTCAACCATGGCGGAATAATTTGTTATTTTTTCCACGATTTTTTCTTCCGAGATATTTTTTTATCAAAATATTTTGGATATGTTAACAGACATTTTTATTATGTGATCTGTTCACCCAAAATTTAACATGGTCTTTTATTTGGATCCTTGCTCTCGTATTCTCATCCGTTTTCCGAAATACGCGTCAAACTTCTGAATTACAAGGAAAGAATTCAGTCTTCTGAAAATTTTCGACCAGTTTCAAAATACAGCACTTTAACTGGAAACCTAGTTGACCACAACAATTACCGGTGAAGGGTTCGATAGATTACGCTTCATCAGAAACATTATTGGCAGTTTGTGCAAAAGGTACGATTATTCTAGATTTTGGAGCAGTTTCTATATAGTTGATGTTTGTCGAAATAGCTGACCAAATGTTCAAAAAGATTTGATTTTGTGGCACTTTGTAACGTTCGGAAGACTCGTTTTAAACCTAGAATGGGCGAGATTATTGATCTTGAAATGTAAAATTTATCCTACGATTTTGGACGCAATCGCGTGATTGATTCCATTTCCGCCCCACGTGTACCTCAGAATTTCGAATGAAAGTTTACACCGTATATTCACACGACTTTGAAGTATGGTCTTATTTGCATATGAAATCCGAAACAATTCTCAAGAGAAGATTTTATGTTGAAAAACGATTATGTAAATTTCTGTCTATTAAGATTTCCTGCTCTTTTTTTCTGCAATTTTATTTAATTTTGAAATCAAGTTCAATTGTGTTTCTACGTCAATTTTTTTAAAATTAACCTTAATTCTTGTTCTTTGGTGAAAAATCTTAAAACTGACGGAAATATTATCATTTTTTGAGAAATTTTTTTTGGGATTGGGTCAATCTGATTGGCACTTCATTGGTCAAATTATACCCCCATGATAATAGTTCAACCAATCTTAGCTTTTCTTACTCTTTAAGCGTCGTTGAATACAGCAAGATACCGCAAAAACAGATGTTAAATTTAGCAAAATCATGATTTCAAAATTCTAAAACAGGTAGACGAAGTTGAACGCGGACTTTGAGGGTTAAGCTCAAACAATGTAGACTCAAAAAACAGACAATAATGAATTTTGAAGACACGTAAAAAAAACCGTTCATAAAGATTACGCACTTTGTTTTGCACACTTTGTCCTAAGAAATTAAAACGGTAGGAAATCAATCTTTAAATTAGTTCTACATAAAATATCAACCTTTTAGAGGATTTAAATTCTATGATGGAATTAGCTTCAAATTAACTGAAAAAGATTTATTTTTGCTAGAATCAATTTGTTCTCAAAAATTTTTAACGTTCAATGCTAAATAACTGTAAAAATTCAACCTTTTTGTTAGCATAACAAAAAAGTTGTTAATACTATTGTTAATACTGTTGCTTTACTGTCTATATATATTATAACTTAAGTTCTGTCAGAGTAAGAATAAAACAGAAAACTGGAAAAATTATGTTGCTTTCGAAAATAATATCAAAAACTATTTACTTAATGATAAAGAGATACTGATCTATTACGGTACTTGCTGGGCTTTCAGTGCCACTTTCAGCCAACATTTTACTTAATTCAGCTTTGAAACGACTTATCTGATTGAGTTTTTAGATAGCTCATACTCAGCACAAATATTTAAAGATAAATAAATTAGCAAAATGTGGTCCGAATCAGCCATTGTTTCCAATTTTCCGACAAAAACTGAAATAACCAATATCAGTATTCTCAGAAAAAAAAAAAAGGGTCCAATTTGGTTCAATTTTTCTATTTTATTATCCACTAGATATTTGTGCTCAGTTTGAGCTATTTAAGACTTAATCGGGAATACGTCGTTATTCAAAAGCCGAATTTCTAAAATATGTTAGGCTGAAAAGGTGGCTGAAAAGCCAAAGCAAGTACCGTAATAGGTTGTATCATATGATATGATTCATATCCCGAACATGTACTACGTCTATTATTACTGGGCCCGAAAATGGTCAAGAAAAAATCTCAAATTTACGCGATCGAGACCTTTTGAAAATTGAGTATCAACACGTGAGTATAGACGTCATCATTATTAATTCTTATATGACGCTTCGCAATTCATTCTTACTGAACTAATCTTTTAAAATAATTTGATCAGCAATGAGGTAGATTTTTTTCTCAATATCCCGCTGTTCAATGTAAGGGTGTCACCTCTGTAAAGCCTCCTTTTGAGTAAAGTTTAAATATTATTGTTGTGGAGAGACAAAATGTACAGTACGAAATAAAGAACACATATGTCGGCCAAATTTTCCTAATTTCTTAATTATTTTTATTTATATGATTTAATTTTATATGCCATACAATGTTCCCTGTGAAGCGCTTGAAGTTTAATGTTTTAAAACAATCTCCTTAAGTTTTCTTATTACATACATATGTAAGATTTTTCCTCCCTATGTTTTCCAAATTTGGCTAAATCTGAATCCACCGTTTTGATTGGTTAAATCTGAAAAAGACTAGGTATTTGCAAAATTTGTCTTCTCAAATCGGCGGATAGCAAGTTAGCCCAAAATTGGAAAAATAGGAGCAAATCTTACAGTATATAATATGACTGACCACCTTCTTAAATAAGTGAATGTGTTAAATGAAGTCAATTAGCCGGAAAATTCGACCAGAAATGACATTAGTAATTGATGTCAATAAATGAATATATTATTTAATTTTAAAACGGTAGCTTCTGTCATGTAAAATTGAATTTGAATTGTTAAAAATCCGTCTCATAGACAATCATGGGAGCGACCAAAACCCGCACTCCAGCGAAGCGAGGAACCTGCCGCGAATTGCCGCGATAAAGTAAAATACAAACTCGCCCTCAATGTGAGATTATCAAACAGCCGCGCGAAAACTCAATTTTTACCATATATATATTTTCATATATTAAATTATGAAAGAAATTGTTTATTTGATTTGTGATCGTCAGATCTGACAATGAAAATGGTACCAAATTTTAGTAACTTTTTATTTTGTTAATGAATATTTTTAAATATATAAGAGAATTAATTATCACTTTGAAATTTTATTTAATCAATATATACAATTGAAATATAAACAGAAAGAAGTTAAAATTTCAAATTCCGCAGTCGAATCATTTCTGAGTCAGTAACACACTTAATTTGCAAACTCAGTCATGTTCAAGTCCTCCTCAGAAGTGATTACTGTCGAAAAGAAAAGCTATTTGAAATAGTCGAACGCAATTTTAGATAATCTTTTTTGTTTCTTTTTTCATGGGAAAAATATAAAATGGATAACTGAATACTGCTGAACGTCATGAGAATAAACTATACTAACTAGGTATATATTTCTGTAATCAAAATACCACCAAGCTGAAAGTGCGTCCAGGTATAATTTGGATTAATTTTAGAATTTCACTCTGAGAAACACGGAACCAGTATTGTTCAGTTTGAGATCCAGAGTGTATAAAGTTTCCGGAATTGCATCTGTAGTGATAGCGTCAGTCGTCCTTAAATCTCAAGAAAATCAGAATTAACACCTTAACGATATTAATCCCTATGAAAAAATCAATTTGTTTTTCGTCGCCAAGTGGCCACTATGAACATTTCTTTCGTGATGAACGGGCCTAAAAGCGCGCATCAGAGGTTGCCAGACCAAAACGAGCATATTTACGGCGATCATTCCTGAATTTTCTAAACCAGTTCCATTCACCAATAATTGGATATCTCTCGTTATGTAATGAATCTTGATCGACCACAAAATTGCAGAATGTTCCACTTTATTTGACGATTGACGTCAGTCGGTATATGAATTTCTTCAATTCTTTTCATAATTAAAAAATAGTCTGAGTCGTCTATTCAGCCCGTTCTTCTGGATCTGATAACGATCGGCTAAATTTGGTTTGTAGGATGTCACAAAACTTTACAATCATATCGAATCTGTAATTTCTTTGTAAATGCACATCCAGTAATGCTGTTTTTATAAACCCACTTTGCCTTATTGGTAATGTTTACATTTTCTTTAAAATAAAAAAAATTAATCGAGTTTTCTTTTGCCGCCTTTTGTACATTACAGTAAAATCGTTTATCACTGTTTCCTCGTCCTATGTTTATACGGGCTAATATGAACACACATCTTATTTCCATGACTTTATTTTAGGTATTACAAACTTTTTTGTCCTTATTTATATGCAATTAAAATACTCGCCGCGAAAGTGGATAATTTCACATTCCAATCATGTCGAAAATGCGTTTAATGTTTCTAATTTCAAATTGCAAATCTGTTCTTTACCCCCTCCTTGCTCAGCTAGTGTTTCGGAAAAATAAACGCGGACTGATCACCAGTTATACCAAAATATCAAGAAAAATAATGTTTTGTCGCTCATCTGATAATAGGTCACTAAGTTATGAAATATTTTTAGCAAATTAAGATCGTATATTAAGAAAACTTAGTATTATTTTATAAAAGTTCATAAAATTTAGTACCATTTTCATTGTCAAATCTCACGATCACAAATCAATAACATATTTTCATATTTAATTATTAAAATTGATATTTAGTAAGTAACAATGGAGTTTTCGCGCCTGTTGATACCACTTCTCACATGACGGGCGAGTTTATTACTTTTCGCGGGGCCCCCCCCCCGGGCCCCCCCCGGGGCCCATCAAATTCTCGAGCCAGCTTCTCGCTTCCTGGAAGTGACGGGTCCGTGTTTGTCTGCCCGGACAATCATGATTACATTGCGGATCTCAAAGCTATACAAAATACTTGTGGTTCGATCAAAAATATCACAAAATCGTTTGTTACAGGCTAGTCTTCAAGATTTAAATCAGTATACCGTATATCATAGACGTATATAATTTTACCCATACCTAAAGAAAATTGCATGCTAAGCAAACTTATTTCATAACTTTATAAAACTTTAATTAAAGATTACGATGGAAAATTAAAAATAAAATAAATATTATTTTCGAAATTATAAGTGCCGTAATTGCATTGTCTGAGCACAGTATCGTTTCAAAAATGCTTAAGTATATAAGATATGCATGCATGTCGATAAGCCTAGCATCATTACGTATGCTTCACACGTTAACTTTATTCACTTGTCCGTTGTAAGTTACAAATCAAAAAAAAAAATTTCTTTTAAAATAATTTACGGCGAACCTTAATAAACGTTTAAATTTCCAACAATGTATTGGAAATAATACGATAAGAAATGAGTTATCTAGACAGCTAGGCAATGTTGCAACAAGAGTATCGCACGGAAGTATAAGGAGATTATTCACACTAAGAGATGGGTTATCGCAAGCAAAAAATAAAAAAATTTCTGCTTAAAACAAAACGATGAACTCTATTCAATCTTTCGACATGACGGTAAATGATGTAGGCTTATCGACATGCCATGCATAACTTATGTACTTAGCATTTCGAAACGATCCTGTGCTCAGACAAGTGCCAATCGGCACTTTATAATTTCGAAAAATAATATTTCTTTTTCTTTTAATTTTCCTCGTAAATCTTTAATAAAGTTTTATAATTATCGAAATAAAAGTTTGCTTAACATGCCATTTTCATCTTAGGTAGCTGGGTATATTATATACCGTATATGATATACGGTATATGATTTATCTTGAAACATAGGCATGTAAAAAACGATTTTTGTAATATTTTATGATCGAACCAACAAGTATTTGTATAGCTTTGAGATCGCAATGATATCATGATTGTCTACTGAGAGGAGTTTTACAATTTCAAAATTCAATTTTACATGACAGAAGCTAAAGCTTTAAAATTAAATAATATTATATTATAACATCAATTAAATAATGTCATTTATGGTCGAATTTTCCGGCTAACTGCACTGCATTTAACACATTCATCTTTTATTTAAGGAGGTGGTCAGTCATATTTATATTATGTAAGATTTTTGCTCCTATTTTTCCAATTTGGCTAACTTGCTATCTGCCGATGAGAACGATCAATTTTGCCAAATACCTATGTCTTTTTCAGATTTAACCAATCAAAACGGTGGAATTCAGATTTAGCCAAATTGGAAAAATAGGAGGAAAAATCTTACATACTGTATGTAAATAAGAAAACTTAGGAGATTTGTTTTAAAACATTAAACTTCAAGGCTTCACAGGGAACATTGTATGGCATATAAAATTAAATCATATAAATACAAAATAATTAAGAAATTAGGAAATTTTGGCCAGACATATGTGTTCTTATTTCGTACTGTACATTTTGTCTCCCCACAACATATATTTTAAACTTTCTCAAAGGAGGCTTTACAGAGGTGACCACCCCTTACATTGAAACAGCGGGATATTGAGAAAAAAATCCACCTCATGCTGATCCAATTATTTAAAGATTAGTTCAGTAAGAATGATTGCGAAAGGCGTCATATAAGAATAAAATGATAGACGTCTATACTCAGTGTTGATACTCAATTTTCAAAAAGGTCCTCGATCGCGTAAATTTGAGAATTTTTTTTGACCATTTTCGGGCCCAGTATAATAGACAGTATACCATGTACGGGATATGAATCATATCATAAACCTATTACGGTACTTGCTTTGGCTTTTCAGCCAACATTTTTATGAAATTCGGCTTTTGAAAACGACGTATTCCATTAAGTCTTAAGATAGCTCAAACTGAGCACAAATATCTAGTGGATAATAAAATAGAAAAATTGAACCAAATTGGACCTTTTTCTTTATTTTTTTCTGAGAATACTGAGATTGGTTAATTATCAGTTTTTGTTGGAAAATTGGAAACAATGGTCTGATTCGGACCACATTTTGCTAATTTATTTTTCTTTAAATATTTGTGCTGAGTATGAGCTATCTAAAAACTCAATCAGATAAGTCGTTTTCAAAAACTGAATTAAGTAAAAATGTTGGCTGAAAAGTGGCATGAAAGCCCCAGCAAGTACCGTAATAGATACAGTACTCTCTTTATCATTAAGTAAATAGTTTTTGATATTATTTTCGAAAGCAACATAATATTTTCCAGGTTTTCTGTTTTATTCTTACTTTCTGACAGAACCTTAAGTTATAATATATATAGAGGCAGTAAAGCAACAGTATTAACAATAGTATTAACAACTTGTTTTATGCTAACAAAAAGGTTGAATTTTTACAGTTATTTACAGTTGAACGTTAAAAATTTTGTGAGAACAAATTGATTTCTAGCAAAAATAAAACTTTTTCAGTTAATTTGAAGCTAATTTTCATCATAGAATTTAAATCCTCTTAAAAAGGTTGATATTTTATGTAGAACTAAATTTAAAGATTGATTTCCTACGTTTTTAATTTCTTAGGACAAAGTGTGCAAAACAAAGTGCGTAATCTTTATGAAACGTGTTATTTTTTAACGTGTCTTCAAAATTCATTATTAGTCTGTTTTTTGAGTCTACATTTGTTTGAGCTTAACCCTCAAAGTCCGCGTTCAACTTCGTCTAACTGTTTTAGAATTTTGAAATCATGATTTTTGCTAAAATTTACATATGTTTTTGCGGTATATTGCTGTATTTCGAAAGACGCCTTAAAGAGTAAAAAAAACTAAGATTGGTTGAACTATTATCATGGGGGTATAATTTGGCCAATGACGTGCCAATCAGATTGACCCAATCCCCCAAAAAAATTTCTCAAAAAATGATAAATTATTCCGTAAAGTTTTAAGATTTTTCACCAAAGAACAAGAATTAAAGGTTAATTTTAACAAATCTTGACGTAGAAACACAAATTGAACTTGTTTCAAAAAATTAAAAAATTGCAGAAAAATAAGAAGCAGGAAATCTTAATAGACAGAAATTTACATAATCGTTTTTTCAACATAAAATCTTCTCTTGAGAATTGTTTCGGAATTTCATATGCAAATAAGACCATATCTTCAAAGTCGTGTGAATTATACCGGTGTAAAACTTTCATTCGAAATTCCTGAGGTAGCAGTGGAGGCGGAAATGGAATCAATCATCGCGATTGCGTCCAAAATCGTAGGATAAATTTTAACATTTTCAAGATCAATAATCTCGCCCAATTCTAGGTTTAAAAACGAGTCTTCCGAAACGTTACAAAGTGCCACAAAATCAAACTTTTTGAACATTTTGGTCAGCTCATTTCGACCAATACAATCAATATAAGAAACTGCTCCAAAATCTAGAATAATCGTACCTTTTTGCACCAAACTAGCCAATAATGTTTCTGATGAAGCGTAATCTATCGAACCCTTCAACCGGTAAATTTTGTGGTCAACCAGGTTTCCAGTTAAAGTGCTGTATTTTGAAACTGGTCGGAAAATTTCAGAAGACTGAATTCTTCCTTGTAATTCAGAAGTTTGACGCGTATTTCGGAAAACGGATGAGAATACGAGAGCAAGGATACCAAATAAAAGACCAATGTCTAAATTTTGGGTGAACAAGATAAACATAAAAATGTCTGTTAACATATCCAAAAATATTTTGATAAAAAATATTCCCGGAAGAAAAATCGTGGAAAAAATAACAAAATTATTCCGCCATGGTTAAAATTAAAAATAATTCGATATTTTCAAATTACAGTTGATGACCCAAAGAGCTCATCTGACCTAAAATGGATCTCTTTGAACCAAAATTGCAAAAAAATATTTAAATTTGAGAGGATTATGAGAAAAAAGAGTTTAGATCTTGCCTTATAATCTTAAGATTTTGATGCTATAGTTTCGTAATTGCAAAAATTTATCAATAATAAAATTAAGTTTGGTCGAAAAATAATCAAGACTTTTTTTTTCTCTTTGGTCAAAATTTTCTTAAAATCTGTTGTTCTTCAAAAAAATTTCCGTAAAACTGGTAATTTATTTATTTTTTGCCATTTTGTTCTTAGTTGTTGCCATTTTGACTCGAAAATAATGATGACCTTTCTTTGCTCTTCCGTCAGTATTTTCTGAAAAACCGGTGATTCATAAAATTTATTCCAAAAAGCAAGTGATCTATAGAAACTTTTTCAGAAAAAATCTGTTTTATAAATAATTTCCATATATTTTTTCATATTGTCCTTATATTTTTCAATATTTTCACTATATTTTGCAATAGTATGTTTAAAATTTAACTCCTAGAAGTTTTTCCCAAAAAAATTATGTCATAGTTTATTTCAAAAATAAATATTATTTAAAACTTTATATTTTGTTCACCCTTGCCTATTCCAAAAATAAGAACCGATATAAATGTAGTGAACCATACTACTAAATCAATTTTCGAATATTTCCAGAGTGGTGGTAGCTGATGAAATTGCATGAACATTCCTCGCAAATTGACAGCGATAACTGCTCCTAATAAAGCCTTGGGAACTCTTGCAAAATACGGTCCAATCGCAAGTAAAGAAATAACCAGAAATATACCAGAAACAAAACTTTGAACGAATTAAATAATTTGCTTCATTTTTTTCATCGTTCCAACAATTTTGAACGATTTTATAATATCAATTGAGGAGACGGTTTTTTATTAAATAATGCGTATTTGCGACTAAGATTAACCATGGTGCTCCACATTCATAAGCAAGGTTTGCCCAAAATCCTTGAATCTGAGCAAATTTTAACCTTATGAAACCAATTTTTAATATTTCACACATGTAATATTTCTAAAAATAATGAAATTTAACTAATTTGGATTAAAATCAGGTCATAAAATATGATGTTGATTATATTCGACCTATGAATTATAACTTGTACTTACTAGATCAGATTTAAATTTAATATAATCGAAATTTTCTTTAAAAATAACCGCTTCAAAATTTCCAATCATTGACAAACTGAAAATTTTCAAATCGGTTTATTTTTGCAAAAATAAATGCTTAGTTTTTTGATACATTGAAATCACAAAATACATCATTGACAACATATTTCATAATTTATTGTAACAAAATTTCATTCTTATGCTGCGATTTTGTAATCTGTCACACTAAAAATCATTTGTGACGCCTCGACAAATGATTTTTTAGTGTGACAGAAAACGGAATGCTGCTTTACGCTTACTAAGTAGTGAGTTTATTGCTCGTTAAGCTTGGTGTGGGCCGATAATTTTGGTTATTTTTAATTTGATAACCATTACCGTTTTTGTTAATTTTATTACCAAAATTTCGATTTATTAATAAATATGAGATTTTCATCGAAATTGCATTTATTTTATGACTTTTTCGTTGTAATCTGTCACAACGATTAAAACATAATTAAATTTAGATCCATAAATATAAATCTGGTGATAAACTATTTTGGGTGAGGTCTTTTTGATCTCAATAAATGATTGAATTTTGACGAGCAAACACAAAAATAATCCTCAAAATTTGCAGCAATTATAAAACAGATTAATAGTCAGCCGAAATTATTCGAAGTAAACTTACGCATATATTTTTTCGAATTATAAATATACTTATCCGAATCTAACATTTTATAAGACCCCCTTAAATCGGGCTTCCAAAACAAAACCATCTTTTATTCCTATCCCCAAATTCTCCCTGTCTTTTGCCATGAAAAATATAGAAAAGAGGATAAAATTTATCCCTCTTGAAAGCCTGCCAAAAATAGTCCGCAAGTTTCAATAATCAAAAATTCCAAACCATTCGGACTCTACTTTCATTAAACAAATGCTTTTTTTAATTCCGGGCCTGACAACTTGAGTTTTTCCGCCACTGGATTCCTGTAAACTTGATCGTGATAATGAACCAGCACTCGGGACACAATTGAAAAAAGCTCCGACGATGTTTGATACTCCCAGAGCAAAGGCCTCTTGCATAGCATCTACTGTATATGAATGTTGATCCGCAAATAATTTACCTACAGAAAAGATTAGAAATCAGTGTTGATAAAGTTATTTTCGAATGATGAAAAAATGATTATAAGAAAGACCGCAAACAGCCTTTGAGCGTAATCTTTGTAAAAATTGAAGGCATGACAGCCCGAATAAAATCACGTGACCGTTCAAACAAGAAAGTAAGTTACGTTAAAAACTGGTGAAATTTTTTCCATTACAGCTGAGCCCAAATAAAAAACTTAAACAATTTTTTAAATGACGGACATCATATTTCAAATAAAAACATTTCACAATAAAATCACGTGACCGTACAAACAAAAAATAAAGTAACGGAAACAAAGTAAAACAACTTTTGAATTTTTTTCATTAAAGCTGAGTCCAACAAAATCTCAGACAATTTCTCATATAACGGACATTCTATTTCATACAAAAAAAAATTCTATGTAAAAATTTGAATCGTTCACAGGTTCTTATGAAAAATTCAATTGTTATTCAAAAAAAAATAATAAAGGCGTGGCAATTCCACGGTGCATCAATGTCATCAGGACACGATCTAACATGACGGAAGTCAGAACATTCTGAGTATTTGCATGCACAGCCTGAGTTTTTCTTCGTTTAGGACAAATTTGCCGGATAGACAGCCAAACGCCAAAGAAAACAAAACGCGGAAGAAAAATTATTTGAGAAAATTCACTTTATCAAAATTGTAAATTTCTTCTCAGAATACTCATGTCAGCCGCTGACAGTAAGTGGTAAATTCATCAAAGAAAAGTTTATGAAATATAAAGTCCAAGGTTTTACATTGAAAATGCCTTTCGAAAAGACTGAGCCTATTAGTCGTGACATGTGATTTTTGCAACACTCAAAAAACATGACATCTCCTAAATAACACCGAACGTTTCTTCTACAGTAACGTTCCGTCTAAGGAATTTAAAATGGTTCAATTTCAGATTACTCGTAGCCAATATTTCAGTACCAGTGTTAGCTCTCTGGCGCCTTTGGTGAACAAAGGTGACTTATGGTTTGAGATATTTTGATTTAAAACGAACACGAAAAATCTCTGGCGCTATAAAGAGTGATCTGAGTTGACTGTCAAATTGTTTTAAGGTTATTTTCTCTACCAAATGATTGGAAGAAAAATGGCCCGTTCAAATTCTAAATCTATTCAATATTCAGTTTAGGAATAAAACTTATATCAAATCAATCAAAAAAATATTAAAAGAAAAACCTGTTATGAAAGAATCGGCTTAGAATATGGCCTCAAATGATTTGAGACATAAGGCTTGACGAATCATTTCTTTATTGACACTACTAGTAATATAACTGTAATATCTCTTTTACCTAACGGAAAATCCGATCTCCAAAAACGTTACTATCTCACAGGGGTCGGCAGATTTTTTGAAATCGTTGCCTGCTCTGCTCGCTCTAGCACCATTTTTTTTTCGGTCGCTCTGCTCTGCCTACGCACCATTTTTTTTTCGTTCGCTCTGCTTCGCTCAGCACCATTTTGAATGGGCTGCTGTCCTCTAAACCGGAATTGAATTTGACTGCCTGCTCAAAGCCAAAAAAAAATCTGTTGCCTCTGCTCGGCTCTCTCTAAAATTAATTTTTTTATGCCTGGTCTGCTCTAATTTTTTTAAGGTAAAGGCACAAATAATTGAGGGGGGGTTTCAACAAATGAGGGGTAATGAGGGGGAAAAATATTAATAGGTTTGGACGAACCAACCAAGAGCAAGCGGTAGATAATACAAGAAAGGGTTGCGTGCAATAATTAAGAGGGATAACATACCGTATAGGTAAAGGGGTAAGGATTATATAACCGAAGGATTAGGTATTAAGGTTTAACTAATTACAGGTGGTACAGAGGAATAATCTGTAGCCCCATTTGGAGAGATTTTGCAAGAAAATAATCCTGCGATCGAGCCTCGAGTTGCAAGCAGTCTACAAAACATCTTACTTTGTTCAAAATGAGCCCCTAATCGGCCGAAGGCCGATAAAGGAAATTATAGATTGAAATTTAATTTTTTGAAAAATGAGGCTCCAAAATCCGGCCGAAGGGGCCGATAAAAAAAAATATATTTTAATTTAATTTTGCTTGAAAAATGGAGGCCCAAAAATCGGCCGAAGGCCGAATTAAAGGGGAGAGTATATATTTGACATTTAATTTTGTTGAAAATGACAATTGGGGCTGCATTTTTCAAAAAAAAATAATTTCAAAAATAGATATCTCCCTTATCGCCTCCCGGGCCGATTGAGCTCATTTTCCAACAAATTAAATTAAAACACATAATGTGCCCCCCTAATCGCCTCGCCGATTGGGGCCATTTTAACAAATTCAGATCAAATAAATATCTCCTTTATCGGCCTCCGGCCGATTTGGCTCATCTCGACACAATTAAATTCAAAATATAATATCCCCTAACCGGCGTCGATAATTTTTCATTTTTAAAAATGGCTGAAATTTGTTTTTCGAAAATTTTTGTAACCAATTTCCAGAAATACTTCGAAAAAATCATGTTTGAGATTCAAAAAGTTTTTTTCATACTCCGCCACTACCTCGCCGTGTCTAATTAAAATAAGGATTCAGTCGCACAACCCTCACGGTTGAAAAAATAGCTTCCAGCGACCCCAGGAAGTGGTTTTGAACAAAATTTTTGCAATTTGGCAAGCCGCCTTAATTCTCATATCGAAAAACGACCAATAAACGCAACTCAAAAGTAGAGTTTTGTTAATGTTGCGGTCTGCTCTGCTACTTAAAATTTGATTGAAAAACGTTGCTCCGCTCTGTCTCTAACGCTATTTCAACAACGTTGCTCTCTCTCTCTATTACCTTATTTTCAAAACGTTTGCCTGCTCTTGCCTACCTGATTTTTCAAATCGTGCTCGCTGCTCGCCTATCCGATTTTTCAAACACCGTTTGCCTCCTGCTCGCTCAAGAAAAAAAGTAAGCAGAGCAGAGCAGAGCGGTAGAGCAGAGCAGCAGCATAAGAGCAAACCGCCGACCCTGATCCTATAGTTGAAATCCACTAATTGTTTCTAAGTGATGCTGAGGATTACACACCTATCACATTTAGCGGTCCCAATATCAAGTACCCTTGCCTATAATCATACTTAAGACAATCACTCGTGGGATTCGAACACGCGCTAGAGAGATAGTGAACGTGTTTAGATGGAGTTCCGTTGGTAAAAGGATACTACTAGTAATATATCGATATTCATACTTTGGTAGGTCTAAACACTTTTTCCCTACCTTTCCCTACCTTTTAACTAGGAGAAAAAGTTTCTAGACCAACCAAGGTAAAATTATTGATATAGCGACGCTATAATAGCGTCCATCATTAAAATCGACCTATAAAGCCTATATAATATAGGTCTAGAGACATACTGAGTGGATTGTTCTGAAACTTCTTGGAGTAAATTAGATTCCAAATTGTAAACAATTATTAAAATTGTTTTTGGCGTCACGTGATCGGAATTAAGGGGTTGAGAAAAATATAGCGAGGTAATATTATATGAGATTATAGACTTCAGTCTCTGTTTAAGGACTACCTATAGATAAAGTTGTGGTATATGAAATAATGGCTATCGGAAAAGCATCAGCAAATATATCACTCCATGACGAAACATTGGGCACGATTGGTGCAGGAATTCCTTTGGGCAAATCTCCGATGTCATCAATTTCACCTGTATTAATGGATGAAAAAATATATAGGCTATCAAATATAGCCCATCAATCAGTGCCCGAAAATAAGCTATTCTACAGCATGTCACATTTTTTATTCCGTTCTCGATTTTTTCACAATTTACTATCAGCCAATCAAAACATTCAAGTTTGGCAAACACGAAATTTGATTGGCGGATAGTAAATTTTGAAAAAAATCACGAACTGAAGCAAAAATGTGACACCCTGTACAATATCGATATGTAAGGCTAAATAAGTCTGTTGATATTCAGTTACAAAGATTTTAGTACATTTCGTACGTAGATGATTAGATCATCTCCGGTTATCAGATTATAGTATAATTATTACACATGTTAAAAATCGGAATTAAAATTCAACATGTCAAATATGTTTACACGTAGTAAGAACCTCGTAGTAACTAACCTTAATTTTTTATTTATCCCATACGTTCAAAAAACTAAATTAAATTTGAACGTTTTTCGTTGCTGAGAAAAAATTAAATGATTTGCCCAAATATCCCTTTATCACACTTTGCTTAGAATGCGTAGCCAGATAGGAGAATTAAGAGAAGAATAACATAGAAAAATCGACGTGGCTACGCATTCTAAGCAAAGTGTGATAAAGGGATATAAAATTGATATATAACGTTTAGGACACTGTTTTCAGGATTAGGAATTTACCTACCTAGGTAGTTATAAAAGATACAATAAGCATAAGGTGTCTGCGGATTTGTGTGTTAACAATGCGCGTCACTGATATGCCGGGTATACCAAGCACAATAGCTGCGCCCATGCCCGAAAATGTCATGAATTTAACATAGCCCCATTTGTATTGTACAAGTTTCAGTAACTTATTTGAAAATAATTTACTCTACTATGACCCACTGGGTCGATTGGTGGACACATAGTCTATGAGATTCGAGCCGCGTCGAGGCAAACAAAAATTCGTGGTACTTAATCTGATAAAGCCGCTTTCAGAGCCCTATTACNAAAAAATATAGAGAATTTCAAACTAGAATCTCGTCACTTGAAACTCAGGCAGTATGACTCAGTCCTTAATTTTTAGATTTCCTTAGATCTCAATAAAAAATTATTTGGCGGATTTTTCTCTGACAAATTTGCTAAGAACAAATTTGAGCAAATCTCACCTGTCCTAACAGAAACAAACCATAGTGCTACAAAATAATGAGTTAATAAATTTTATCCATTCCTAATTCTCCCCAAATAGGATAAAACGTGCAAATCGGAGTAAAAATGACGATAAGCAACAGTTCTCCAGGCAAGGGGAAATTCCTCAGCTGCTTTTTATACGTCCTACTGAGATATTTCAGTGGAACCAGAATCACGATGCAAATTATGCTGACTACAAGAGATGATAAACGCGTTTCTTTTAGATGTCGTAAGATATTGTACCATGTTTCAAATAATCCACCAATTTCCATATTTCTGGGAACGTGCACCCTTGTTAGACCTAACATAACTCGAATTTGGGAGGTAAGAACATAGAAAGCAGCTCCAGTAGTAAATCCCTATTATTTAGGTGAATTTTAAATAAGCATTTTTTTTTAATTTTTTGAAATTATATCGCATAATTTTCAAGTCTTGTCGAGACTTTGGGTGCTTCGAAAACCACGCTACCATAAAATGGCTGAAATCTGGCCTCAAATCTCAACAAATCACTTTTTGTTTCGACGCCACTTGAAACTCACGCGGTATTTTATAATTTTTTGAGCGTTCTTAAAGCAAACTGAAGATTTGAAAAAGTTTTCTCTCAGAAAATTTTCAAAGAACGATTATGAAAAGTACGGAAAAATTTTATGAAAAAAATTCAAAAATTTTGAATAAATATTTTTTTAGAAAACATCTTATTTCTTAAATTTTTTTCGGTTTAGGTTTACCATTTTAAATGTTTCCAATTTTGTATTTGAAATTGTATGCGAATTTACAAAACAACTTAGGTAAAGATATTTTTATTGGAATTTTTTTTTGATTTGAAGTTGATTTTTAAATTGAATTTATTTATCGAATAATTTGGTAATATTTTGACAATAACAATATTTTTGGAGTTTTTATCAAAAAAATTTTTCTAATTATAATTTTCATCACCTTTTCTGTACTACATGTCTCGGTAATAAAAATGACAATTTTCCAATTTGCACCAGTCCAAAAACCATTTGCATAACGCCTACCAGCAACGTTATAGACAAACACATGTCAATTTTTGCCTGCGAAACACAAGCTTCATCAAATTGACTCAAGGGTTCAAGATCATTTGAGGTCACATCATTCTCAGAAGAAGTATTTAGCTTGCAGTGATCAGTATTTACTTTTTCATCTACTACAGTTCCAGTCATCAAAGATACAACTGCGAATGTCCCCACAGAAACATGGCGAGAGGTTCCAAAAAGTGCGTATGCCAGACAAGAAAACAATTCTTAAATATGGTTATTGATTCGAACGAAAAAAGATAGCGCATTATTTCAAAAAATTCTAGAATCATCAAAATTTTCTATTTATTTCGTATTTCAAAATATTATCAAAAACACTTTTGGTCAGCCTATGATAATCCTAGTAAGATCCTAGTAGGATCCTAGTAGGATTATCCTACTACGTAGTATGAAGAAGATAAGCCGATAAAAATCCTGCCTGTGCGTCAAATTTTATCACTAGGTCACAAATAGAGAAATCCAGTGAATT
Source organism: Oikopleura vanhoeffeni (assembly GCA_004367855.1). Lineage (NCBI taxonomy): Eukaryota > Metazoa > Chordata > Appendicularia > Copelata > Oikopleuridae > Oikopleura > Oikopleura vanhoeffeni. The sequence goes on along the minus strand of SCLH01000977.1, from coordinate 5,676 downwards.
TTTCGGTCACTTCTCGAGAATCCAGTGATTTCATTGGTCACTTTCTATTTTTGTGACGTAGTGATAAATTTCGACGCATCGGCCGGATTTTCGATATAGCTGCNCGATTAATTTCTCATATTCATTTAAAGTATTTTGGTTAAACTTAATCAAAATCTCAAAATACACATTTTTCAAAATGAACCTCTTTTTAAAAATTTTTCTTTTAGGGCAATTTATTTTAAGTACATAAGTTTTGGGATATTCGCTTCAAAACATCGAATAATTCATAATTACCTCGTGTTTCCGAGAGTGAAATAACAACCTACATCATTTTGTTTATATGGATAATCGACTCTGGCCGGACAGACTATGCATATTTGAATGATAAAAAATGCGAGAATAAGATTGGAGAATTTGTCCTGCACTGTTTGGTTCACGCGATGTATTTTGGTAAATTTAGTTTTGATAATTTTATTTGATGATTGAATTTAAATTTTAGACATTTACGAAATATATTTTCAGAAAATGGCCACGTTAATAATATAAACTGCTAGTTAAGTCAGTTGGCCCAATTAATTTTTTTCATAATTATTTCTATCATACAAACTATTTTAACCTAAAAAATGTTCGTGTTCAAAATTGGGGCGCAAAAAAATAAACATAACCATGACCGCAGTTATTTTAGATTGAACCAATGGTGAAATACTTTACACGGGTGACTCTGGGTTTTGACCTGTAAAAGTATACGAAATATTACAAAGTGTTTGTTTTGCGTTTTGATAATTAATACATGTTCAAAATGTTCACCTTGTATGATATGAAAAATGTTAATTTGATTAATTACTAGGTGAAAATAACGAGATTAATTAAATAACAAGCTTGAATAAATACGTCATTTTTTCTCGAAAAAAGTGTTATTTAGAAATTCACGTTTTACAAAGAAAATTAAAATTGAAAAAACCGTAATTTAAAATATGTTAATTCAACTAATTTCTTTTTTTACGATATAATAAAACTTTTATTAAAGACTAGATTAAAATAACAGATCAATTAAATTACACGCTTAGATAAATACCGTATTTGAAATACGAAATCAATATTACAATTAGTTTGAGACTGTTTTAAAAATAGTGTTTTTTTCGAATAATTTGTCAGATTTTTTTGTTTCGAAAACTGTTAAAAACTCTTTTCGAATTTGTAGGTTTTTTTCGTAATACTTAATCAAATTTTTATTCTCATTTCCATAATGTTTTTTCAGAAATAAAATAAACTTTTTCGAAATAAACGTATGGTCTTAATAATTGTAACGTGTTCGAAATGTTCATCTTGTTTGCAATCAAATACCTAAATTTAATTGAATACTAGTAATAAGCCTAGGTGAAAATTACAAGGTTAAATAAATACGTCATTATTTCACGAAAAACCTTTTATGTTTAAATAACATCTTTTGTAGAAATCAACACCCTTTTTATAAAAAATAATTTTCATGAAAATTAATAATTTTTTTATAATAATCAAACGGCAGAAAAAATTTTAAATTTTTTTCTTGAAAATAATATTAGATTTTTTTTTTCTAAAATTTATATTTCAAAATATTTTCCAAGGATTAAATTAACTTTTTTTTTCAAATAAATCTTGGGTTTCGATTGAATCGTGTCATAATGTTCACCTTGAACTATAAAATATTTGTATTTTAATTTAATTGATTACTATATGAAAACAACGAAGTTGAAATAATTACAAAGTTTAATAAAAACGTCATTTTTTCTTAACTTTTATGTCGTAATTTACGTTTTCTTTAGACATATTAATTTTTTGAAAAGCTTAAAAGAAATAACCATTTCCTGTATATAATCCATAAATAGGCGGAACATTGGCGAGTGCACCGTATGCAAGTCCTTGAGGAAGTCTTATAAACGCGACTGTCAACCCAGAAATTAAATCAGAGACAAATGTGGACGTAGTATAGCCTACAAGGGACCTTGGAAATGCGCCAAAAGTCAAAATTGCTCTGCGTTTGATTGCTTTCTTCCAGTTTATACTTCTTGCATATCTGAAAATAATTTTGGATAAAACTTTGTGCTAAAATTAAAAATATCATGCTGACGTAAAATAACTCAGCCGCCGGGATGATTCTGGACAGCCATAAATTACCGGGTTTCCAATTTTTATCCAAAAACTCTTTCAATCTAATATATTTATAAGAACAATTATTCAAAAATAAAAATAAACCATACTGTATGGTC
>SCLH01000976.1:235392-317317 GCA_004367855.1 Oikopleura vanhoeffeni | reverse complement strand
TCAAAATTAGTCTAGTATGTCGACCATAACTTTACCAAAAAGAAAAATATGATTTTTCAAAGTTAGCTGGTAATAAATTACCACCATTTGAGTTGGTCGTTGTTTAAAATTTCTGAGCAAACCCACTTAAACACAACCCAGTTTCACTATTAGGAGTATGAAATTTTTTAGAACTTGCGTTGAAATCATCCTGAATTGGCCTCAACATTAAATTCAAATCTTAACAACGTCTTGGTAAAGTGGGGTCAGATTTTTGATGCACAATTTGTTGGTATTGACTTTACAAAAACAGTTTCATCTTCATATTTTTTCTGACCACCTAAAGATAAAAAAGAGGTAATTTGAACATATCTTCTATAAGAAATGAGATTTATTTTGCGAATATTTTCGTCATTTTTGAGAATATTAAAAATATTTGTTTCCCGCAAGAGCAATCGTTTTTGAAAAAACTCTCTTATAGTCAAATGTTCCCCTTTTTCTACCTTTATCAGAAGTCGAATGCCGTTATATGTTTTCAATTTTTGTTCAGTAACAAAAACAACATGTTGAGAAGGTTCCTTATTGAGATAAAATTCGTTTATAGCCTGATTTGTACATATCACAAGTGAGGAAAAAGAATTACCGTAAACAAGTTCATACAATTCACCTGGCGATTCAGCGATTTCTTCAGTTATCGAAATTATTTCGGTACCGAAAGACATTTTTCACCTGCAGAGCTAAACTTGGAATTAAAATGTTTCAATTAAGAAAGTTTCCAATCGTACATTTTACGAAAAATATTTTCTTGTACAGCATGTCACATTTTTGCTTATATTCTTATTTTTTGCAAAAGCTAACCTAAACCAACCAAAACATTTAAATTTACAAACACGAACTCAATAACATTAATTCAATAACATTTATAAAGAATATAACATCTTAATAAATAAACACATAAAGAATAAAATTTATGAAGAATAATTTCAAAATATTCCAAGTTTTTTAATTGTCAAAGTGAAAAGTCTTTGAAACAACCTTCTCGCTTTATTTTACACATTTATTGCTTTTACTATATTTTGATGAATTCCTGGAAATAAAAAACGAGTTCCTATTTTTGTCTCAAATTTTATACTGAAAATGCATATATAATAGATCAATCTACTATATGATTCAAATAGATTGTCCCAGTGAAAACGGGTCTATGAGCTGATTGGATCGTCAAATAATCGATATTCAGTGTCGAAGTAAAAAAGGGTCGAAGCTTTTTACCGGGACAACCTAATATCGATTTTTTGTCAAACTTTTCAAAATAGATCGAACCATTTCAGAACAGAACGAACCATTTCCGATTAAATATTTTAAATAATTTTCATAAAAATATTGAATTGGAAATNGATTTGACACAATAATAATTGTGTCATAATTATTTGGCCTGCCCTATATCCTTCTGTTTATGACCTATTTTTAAATTATCACTCGGAAATCGGATTATGCATTTTAACTTAAGGTTCTCGGCATAAATTCAGACTTTTTCTATACTGTAAAGCTAAATTTATTTGGTCACATCAATTAAAGATTTAGTTTAATTAACAAAAAAAATGTTCAAAGTTCGAAAAAAAACGCTCTCACAGGGTTTTCAAAAAGAAATAATTAATCTAAAAATGGCGGCCGACGATATATAGGTTTGCAACGCCGCTTTTGATCTATTTTCTACACTGACCACGTTACAGCACTGTTTTGAATATAAACGGTATATATCATACATCTATAAATCATAAATTTGAATATCATTATTTCGTAAAATGTATTTTCAATAATACCCAGGAGAGATCAGCTAAATTCAAGCCAAAATTTCCAGAAAGTAGAATAAGAGAAGGGGTTTTGTTAACGAAATGCGATATGCCCGTGATGGCAATTTCTAGAGTTCTAAAATTCTTGCACCAATATCTCATAGCTATTTTTCATGAAAATTTAATTTTACATTCGATGCATATCGAAAATTTTGGTTGAAGACCATTTTTTTCATTTTAGTTATCAACATTGCGACAATTAATTAGCCAATTGGCAGCTCGGATTTATGCACGTGGTAAAAGACAAGACAAGAGCAATTTTTTAATCCTTTCCAGTGTGTTGTGGGGTGAAACAATAACGGCCTTTTTTCAACTGGGGACAATCTATTTGAAATCATAATAGTAGAAATGCTAGTCCGAAACTCAAAAATGTGTTTCCGACAAATAACGGCATTATTGTTTCTGTGGTTCATGCCAAGTTTGAGTAGAATGGTATGCGAGTTCTAATAGCCCTAGGATTTGAAAATTGATTAGGTTGTTCTAAAACTCGCCGCATGGTGGTCACCAGGGTCAGCCAAAAATTATTCTGATAATTATTTTTGTAGATTAAGGATAGATCTACCAAATGGCTCTTCTAAAAAGTTTCGAAGCAGTTTAGTATTCTGGTAAAGTGGAGTACAAAATTACCATTTTGCGACCGCTATCTCCTTAGGAGGTTAAAAAAACATGCTTTTTTGATTTAATTTTCTTATTTTTGTTCGCACCATAATCGACCATTATCAATATAATTTTCTTTTTTTGCCAAGTTTTTCACCTTTAAAATTTAATAAAAATACTATCTTATTTCATAATACAAATGAACACGATTTTTAAGATGGCTCTCATTGGCGGAAAGTTGTTCGATTTTTTTATGATGACTCATAATTTATGAGTCAAAAATTATGAGTCATAATTCAAAAAATATTACCATCTACCATTCTCAATGAAGTTCCAAAAATATTTTTAGATGTTAGTATGTTTTAGTAACGGCTCTTTGTATTTTGATTTTTAAAATTTTATTTTAGGAAGAAAAAAAAGAGTACAGCATCGAAGCTGGTCGTCAAAAAGAAACTTATGATGAAGCCATGGAAGAATACCGGTAAGCTTTTTAAATATATTGAAACTGCAATCAAATTATGCAGAGAATTTGTTCTATTTTATATATTTAAGAAATCAAACCGAAGCTAAAAAAGCAAAAGCAGAAGGTACCAGCGAAGACGACGAACAAAATGATTATTAAAATATTAATTAATTTAATTATTGTTTTTTGCAATTAAGTCCCGAAAAAGACAATGGCTATAGACTCCACCAAATCCCAATTTTATACTTCGTGCTTGTCTGAACCCGGAGGTTTGTGTAACGTACTTTTCAAACAGAAATTTCTTTCATTATTCAGTATTTATTTTTTAGGGTTTGAAAAATTTTGAACTGAAAATTTTTTTATGAGGCCGGAAATTTCAGGCTGCAATAGCATTTGTCATCGTGTTTTTCACTTGCAACAAATCGCAACACCAATCGAAAGATTTGGATACGTGAGGGCAGTCATAAAAACGTACTGAAAAATGAAAAAAAAACTTAGCAAATAGCTCCATACTTTGCTCAGAAAATGTTCTTATATTTTGATTCTACCCTCTAGATAATTGTGGGCTTCATCGGGGGTTTTTCTTGTAGCATTTACCCCGCAGACGTTTTTCTTCCTAATTCTGAAAAATAATTAAATATATTTCTGGCGCCTGCGGGTTAACTACGATCCTTTTCAGTACAGCATCCTTTAGGCAATTTTTGTCTATTACTCCTAAAAACTGGGTAAAAACTTTTTAACAAACAAATCTAACAAAAATATATGCTATTTTATCTGAAAGGTATAATAATCTGTATTTACTGAGTTATTTCTGTATTACAGATCAAAATAAACACAAAAATATTTTTGGGCAACTTTAAAAAAAATACATTTCATCAATATTTCAAAAAATTCATCTATGTGTTAAAAGTTGGCAGCTGTTCAAAATTATCTGGTTAAAAATTAACCTGTTAAAAAGGTTCTACTCCCTAAAACTATAGGTCCAATACTGGTTCCTTTTTACTATTTAGAACGTTTTGATAAGTCGTCTCTACTGTATATCAAGCGAGGTACCGCGATCCTACATGTTTTGATAAGTGATTTTTTGACAAAAAAAAATAGGAGAAAAGATATTGTTGGTCAAAAAGAAAACTCAACTTCACTGTCCACCTCTATTGAGTAATCGAGCATTATATTTCGCTATCTTTATCTTTCAAATTTTCTCTTACTGTTGACCATTTGTGGGATCTCTTTCCTAAGTCATTATGATTAACTGCCAAATTACTATATAATAAATAAACATTGCGAAGTAAAACTTTAGTATTTTTTGTATAAAATTTCACATTATGATTTTGGGTTTTTTTATTTGAGGCCTTTTACTCCCAAACAATGAAAAAACAGGGCTACGCAAAACCCAGGTTACTTGAAAATTAAACTTGTTTCGCAAAATTTCGGAGTCGCAGAAATCTGAGGTTTTAAAAATTATGATTTTAACCCTTGGACGTTCGAAAAAAATTCGTGGAGGCACAAAACCTCATTTGAGGTTCAACTTTGAGCGCTTATAGTGTGATAACCAGACATGGGATTTACCTCACTTTTAAATTTTTATATAAGTAGAAGGCCAAAAATTTCAGAATAATTAATCAGATTACTAAACAATAAACTTTTCAAGGGTACGTAAATAAGCAACGAAAATAACGTTTTTAGCCTTTTTTCTCAAAGTCTGGAATTTTTTCCATTTTTTTTATTTTTTCAGAAATCACTCGCGAAAAAAAGACAAGAGTTCTAGCAACAGTAGAGTCATTTATTATTTGAATGACAGATTCTCAAAGACTCTCCTAAAAACTGATCTCCTCAGAAATTTCTGCAGTTTTGAAAGATTAAAGGATTAGCGATCAAAAGGTTTTTCTGAAGAAAATTGGCCAAAGTTAAGAAAAAATAACTTTTGAACGGATCATCGAAAATTATTTTAAGTTTGATTTTGGAACTTCTTGGAGCAAACTCTATTTAGGATTTTGCTAATTTTATTTTTACAGCGCTAATTTTTCTCTTTTGAGACGTTTTAAATGAGGTTTTGAACCTTCAAGGGTTAACTAAATGGATTAATAAGGCAGCCAAAAATATTGACTGGTTCTCTGAAAAATAAATATTATCCGATTATTTTTATGAGTTTTTAGTGGTGTAGTGACAATTTTAAACACCCCTTTACTCGGACGAGTATAAAATTAAAAACAATCATATTGTATTACTTCAGGTAACTTTTTTCGGATGCGGACAACTCTGCACGGTTTTTATTTTTGGCTCCAAAAACATGAGGGTGTTTTTGTGCGAGCACAAAAAGGAAGGGAAATTATCTCGAGGCTGGTTTTAAAGCATCTGGCGCAGGCTTCCAAAAGGGATGCATCCCCCTCCGATTTTCCATCGCTATCCCTATCCCTTTCTTATCCCCCGAAAAGGGGATGGGATGAGGCGGATAGAGATGCATCCTTTAGGGGATGGGATGCATCCCATCTTTTTCTATCCCTTATATAAAATAAATTTCTGGATATGAATTAATTGAAAAAATGACTAAAATGGTATTAATTGTTAAAATTCTTAGATGCGAGGGAAATTTCATGATACGGGCTTAATTCAAAGATAAAAGCCAAATTTAATTATACGAGCTGAATTCGCAGATACGGACTAAAATATTAAAGATAAAATTATTTTGGATGCAAATGAAGTTTTAATTTGTGAAAACGGATTGAACTTTTATATACGAGTAATTTTGATAAGAAAAAAATTCGTAGATAAGCACGAAATTTGTTAATATTGGACGTTCTTTTAAATTACAAATGTTTTTTATAAGGACGAAATTATCAAATTTGAATTGTGAAAAAAAGCATTTGTAGATGCTGGGCAAATATGAGCTAAATTCGTAAATGAATTTAATTATCGAATACAGTTTATGCGCCCTGGACTGGTTCACCAGAAATTTGAATTTACGCTCAACCAAGAACACTTTTAAGGGAGTGGGTGTCGCTGATTTTGGCCTTTTATAAGACCATTTCACGCCAAACTAGTTAAGGTGATACTCCGAAAACATATGTAACCTACAAACCAACCTTCGCGGTAAATTTCCAACATACAGAAATCTGATACAATCGCACCAACGCACACACACACACATTTTATAAGCGTCCCCAAGAAACACTAATAAACTATCTCCTCTGTCAATTTACATCATTTTTGAGCTTTTGTGTCAGGCTAGACAACAACAATACTTCTCACGAGTTTTTATCAAATTTTGGCTATCGACGGCCAAAGAAACCTAAAAACGAAATCAAAAAATAAATTTAGGAGGCTTCGGAAAAAGCTATCTTCTCCCACAATTTTGATCACGAACCTCCAGTTCATCCTTTTTATGGAAGGTAAAGAGTTGTGTAACGATCAATCACTACGCTTTTTAGAATTTTTGATTTGGCGTGTTTTGGGGGCAATGTCAATTTTTATTTCGAATTTTGACAAAATTTTAGAAACTAAAAAAATTGAAAACTGACAAAAATGCTTCAAATTTGTTTTTTCGTAAATTCAAACACTTTTAAGGATTTTGGTGCAATTTTTAACTCGGCAGCGTCAAAATTAAACAAATAAGCGCACTTTCAATTTAAATTATAATTTGCAAATTTTTGGTAAAATTCATTTTTTGGCCGTCAAAAGCCAAAATTTGAAAAACGCTCGTGAGAAGATTTTTGTATTGTTCTTGTCTAGCCTGACACAAAAAATGCACAAAAAATGATGTAAATTGACAGAGGAGATAGTTTATTAGTGTTTCTTGGGGCCGCTTATTAAATGTTTGTGTGTGTGCATAGGTGCGATTGTATCAGATTTCTTTATGTTGGAAATTTACCGTGAAGGTGGGTTCTGTAGGTGACAAATGTTTTCGGGATATGACTCTCACTAGTTTGGCGTGAAATGGTCTTCTTTAAAGCCCAAATCAGCGACACCCACTCCCTTATACTCAAAATATTTTACTGAAATTTTTGAAATAAACTAACTCGGTCAAAAAAATGACAATGACGTCTCAAATCTCTCGCATCACAAGTTTGCCCGCTAGTGGTCTAATTGCTTAGAATTCAATTTCGTTTTTTCTATTTGAAACTTCTTTTCAAATGTTTGAAATTTGAAAAAAAAAATTGATAAAAACCTTTCTTGAAATAATATTTATTTTAATTCAAAATTTTCTTTAAATTTGACATTTTATAAATTTTTTATAACAAATTTGGCAATTTATCAAATATATGACAATATTACCAAGAATTTAACAATTTTATAAAAATTAACAATAATATAAAAAATTTGACAATTTTACAGTATGTGACCACATAAAATCGTCTATAATTCGGGGAAAAATTTTATAACAAATTGTTTCTAAAATTTCACAATTTAAGAGAAATTTGAAATTTTCATAACAAATTATATCTGAAATTTGATAATTTAACAGAAATTTGACAATTTTATAAAATTTGACAATATTATCAAAAATTGGATAATTTAATCAAACAATTATTATAATTCGAATTTAAAAAACTTTTCTTTCAAATTTATCATTAATTTCAGAAATAACTTTCAACCCTTGGAGGCTCCAAAGCCACTTTTGTGGTGCAACTTTGAGCGCTTATTACGGGAAAAGTAAAAATGCTAGCAACTTTATTGTTCTTCAGTCCCCGAGATTAAAGATAGACATTTACAAATTAGCCTCAAATTTGAAAATTTTTAAGTTGAAAAAAGTTGAAAATTTAAAAAAAATAAAACAATTTTAATCTTTTATTCTTTATTCAAATTCAAAAAAACATTTTTATTTTTTTTAAATAATTTGTGAATTTATTAGAAAATTTCCAAAGGCATGAGTATAATTTTCAAAAGTACTGAATTTCAAAACAAGATGTCAATTCAATAAATTTAAAAAAAATTACAAAATTTAAAAAAAGATTCAAATTTTGAGGAAAGTTTTTATTCATTCAAATAAAAATATTGAAAATTTCAATTAGAAGAATTAAGACACTTCCTTGAAATTAGATTTGTTTGCAAATTATCTTTAAAAAATTTGGCAAACTATAAAAAAAGTTCTGAATTTTAAGGAAAATTAAACAAAATTTAAGAAAAAAGTTTTCAAAATTTTATTAAAACTGACAATTTTTTTTTGTATTAATTAAATTTCTCCGAAATTTTCTCATTAAATTTGGACAAATTTTATTGAAAGTAAAATTAATTCTCTCATATTTACAAATATCTTAAAAATTAAAATTTTTTGCGAATTTCGAAAAATTTTTCAACTTTGATAATTTTTCTAAATTATTTGAATTATACAAATTTTATCAAAAATTCAAAATCTTAATAAATCAAAAATTTTATTTTAAAATTTTCTATTAAATGAATTTACTCAGAAATATTGAAAAAAAAAAGTTTTTCGAAGTTGTTTATTTGAGTAAAAAAATTTGATTTAAAAATTGTTAATTAAATTTAAAAATTTGAAGATTATGATTTTTATTAAAAAATGAAAAATTGAATTCATTTCTAATTTTTTGATCAAAATTTTCAATTGTTAATATAATTTTCCAGTTTTCAATAGAATTGTTAATTTTCGGTTCTGAAATTCACTTGAAAAAAACCTTATTTTTTTCATTTGTTAATTTAATTTTTACTTTTTTTTGTTTTAAAATTCCTTCAAGTGTTCATTACTCTTTAGCGCCACATATTTAAAAATTCGAGAACTTTCAAAAAATTTGTATTTTTAATATCTTTCTTTTTGTTGATTTTTGAAGGCTCTAAAACATCATTTGAAGTTTTTTGTCAAAAATTAGATGAAAGATTTTAACGCCCACACCCTCTTAATTAAGCGTTTTTAAATAAAAATTTATAATCTTAAAAATTTCTAGTTAAATTTTCTATTAGTTCTGAACTTTTTAGCATTTTCTAAAAAAAGATTATAATTTTTTTCGACCTCTCAAGAGTCCTTAAAAGGTCGAAGATTGAAAGAGCACCAAATTTTGAGATTTTAATCTTTTTCTCACGATCTTATTTGTAATTTGTCAAATTTTTTAGGAAATTGCTATTATTTCGGCCAAGTTACAGCTACCTTAATAAAATCTTTGACCACCACTCCTTAAATTTTTCCGTATATATGTATATATTTTCCCATGAATGTACTCTATAAGATTGCGTAGTTTTCAGCTAATTCAACACGTCCAAAATTTGAAACGCGTCTGATATCCGAAAAACTTTCGAAACCTTCATTATATTTTTCTTTAACGAAATTTCGAAATCATTTTGGCACAATTTATTAAAATGTAAAGGATTACAATGTAATCATTACATGTATGAAGACTTAGCTGAATGATTAGGTAGAGAAATCCATTTATTATCTTCATCCAGTATTGTTGGTCAGTTTCGGTCCAGAATTCCAGAAATATTTTTTATTCGGCCAGTCCAGAGCAAGCCTTGTCGATAATTTTACATTTTATAATGCATAAATTTTTTGGCAGGTTCGAGTTTTTATATGCAGCATAATAATTTGCACCAATTTTTATGATAAAAGTTCAACCAGATGAAAGCTTTTCCTGGCAATACATTTCAAAAAAACGGGCAAATGATCTGTTGCCCATTAAATTATGAATAATTGACTTTTCTAATAAAATCAGACATATGATATATCGAAATGAATTGTTTGATATACAGTGGGTGAGACCAATGGCATTTTGAAAAGTGTTGCCACATTGGTCCACTGTTGCCCATAGTCCACACGAGGTGTTCCCCATTGGTCTCACTGTTCATCTAGTCTAACAAGAAGGGTGTTCCATTGTCACTAGTCGATTTTTTTAATTTGATACATGTATTTTTCTGAAAACTTAAGGGTCTATAGGCAGCCCATATCTTTTGTACTGAAAATATTTTGACTGGATTTTTAATTTTTGACTCCACGTAGATTGTTTAACTATAAAAGAAATAAAAATTTGAAAAAAATTTAAACATTCTGGAATTTTTTTCATAAAATTTGAAACAAGCTTATTTGAGTATATAGGTTCTATAGGCAAGTCATATCTTTGAACTAAAAAAGATAGAGGTCTGATTTTATGATTTTGAACTCAACGTGGCTTTTTTAGTCATATAAACTCAAAAAATCGTAAAAAATTACACAAAATTTTCGGAAATAATATTGAAATTTTTTCTGAGTGTCGAAAATAAAAATATTTTCTGCTCTAGCGCTCGAACGGTTAAATATTGGGTCATAGTTCATAATCCGTTTTCAAAAACATTCAACTTACGAATCGTTTGGTCTAGAAAAAAACTGATTGGACGAATTGATGTCAAAAATAAATTTCAAATCGTACTCCTGGGAGTTAAAAAATGAAATCGTTAAATCAGGCACAAACAGTTTTGTTAACAATTATACGAAAAACTATAGTGCACGAAAAATAGTTTGCATGTAGCATGAAAAAAATACAACTTTCCGTGGCCAAAATAGCAAAAAACAGTCCTTTTCGCCAGTTTTGATACCTTTTCAGTGAGAAAATTAAAAAAAAAGAACAACAGTTTTTTTCCGCCTTAATTTCGCAGATAACGTCAAATTTTGAAAAATTTCCTAAATAGGACGAAAAAAAAATACAGCTTTTTCAAGAATTTTTTTGCTCCTGGTTAACCTCATTTACCGGTTGGTTCAACATGCTATCTTAAAAATATGATTCAAAACGTCTTCCAGAGATTACGAAATAACTTATCAGAATGTTTTATTCACTTCCTATGTCTGCGAGAGAAATAAGCAATTCAAAAAAGTCATTTTGCCTATAGAACCCCTTAAGGGGTGGTCATGTCTGATTTGCAATTTTGCAGAGCTATTTCAGGGAAATCTGAATCTTGACAATAATTCCAAAAATGCCAATTTGTAGATCTATCCTTAATCTTGCGAAAAAAGTACATCACAAATCATTTTTGACCATTACACCAATAGGTACAGTATCGTAACAAGGTGAGAATTTCCAAACTGTAAAATATATTCCTCCCAGACGGTATATCAATTGAGCTCAAATTTTCACGATAACGTAACGTAGTATGTCAAACTGTAATCAAAAGCTTTTTTGATCCGGTGACTGAACAATTCTAGAACACAAAATAACCGACGATTTTTCACAATTCAGACTTCAAAAATTTATCTCCTCCGAGGATATATTTGCAAAATGGCTCAAATTTTTATCAAGTACTCCTCCAGAACAAATGTAATGATGATCAAAAGCTTTTTTGCAATTGACAGCTAAAACTCGAAATATGATTTTTTTGGTCATTTTCGAACTGATGAGAAAAGTTGGCTTACGTCAAGTCGATATTTTGAAGTTTTAGTGGTCAATATTCGAGCAAACGTTATTTTTTAATTCATGCTTTTAAAAAATACTTGGAAAAAAATCGAAAAATGCGAAAAATTTCGAATTTTTTTGTGAATGATTGGGTTCTAGTACACTTAATTATACCCTTATCAATTTGGAGCATTTTTAATGCCTCTAAGGCCCTTATATAAATCAGACATGACACCCCTTAACACCAGTTTTTTCCGATAGTTTGTTCTAGATTATAAAATTTAATAATTATATTTGAAATTTCACAAATATATATTAATTTATTTATATTATCAAAATTATGGGTAAATATGGTAAAATTTCAGGGTGTTGCCATTGGTCTTAATAGGTCTGAAAAATCAAAATCTGCGAAAAAGTGTTGCCCATTGGTCTCACTGTTGCCCATTGTCAACTGTTGCCCATTGTTCACCCACTGTAATAGCGCTAAACATATGGTCAACTCTAAAACTTTCAGTGATAATTAGCACATACAATAATTGCTTGAAGATAAAAGAAACAGAAATGAATGTAAATCTTTAACTCCCGTAGTGTCTTTTGCACCATCCGTGTGCAATGGCTTTATGCAATTTAGGACCTTAATCATGTAAAAATAAAAATTTTCAAAGTGATAGATCGAACTATTTGATAATTGACGTTTTGTCGTTTTTTTTTCGAAATTTTTTTACTGTATACAGTACTTATTTTTTGCAAAAAAAAATTTAAATCATCAAAAAAAGCTTTGAGGGATAAGAAAAAATTCTAAGACTTTTTTCCCATTACACCATAGCCCCAAAATGAATCACGTGACCGTATATATTCGGAAATAAGGTTGAAAAAATAGTACTGTTTTTTTTTCAAAAAATTGCTTAAATCAATTTTTGAAAAAAGTGAAGTGGTTCTTAGAAGTTTTTAAGACTTTTTTCCGTTACATCAAAGTCCAAAAACGATCACGTGACCTTCAAATTAGGAAATAAGGTTTTGGTTCAAGTAAACAAATAGTGATCAAATTACGCCGAAAAAATTTTTGGGCCAATTAACACCTAATTCAAGAGTTTGAACATAATAATATTCTTCCAAAAACGTCAGTGACTTATTTTTCGAGAATAAGGATTAATTTATGACATATTCCAAAACCTTATTTGGATTATTTCGTCACGTGATTTTATTCGGACTTTGGTGTAATGTGAAAAAAGTCTTAAAAACGTTTGAAATTGACCCTGGAATTTGTTGACCCTTTAAAAAGAATCCGTAACGGATTTCTTAGACTTTATTGCATTCAACGCGTAGGGTAAAGGGTACAAAACGCAGGCCAAACGACAGGCCCAAAAAAATGGGCCCGCACTGGGCCATGGGGGGTAAAAACGACCTCAGGAATCCGAATTCGAAATAGGTTAAGCTCTAAATGAACCGAAAGCCGCTAGAGAGCAAAACGTCGGGCCATGTGCAGGCTCTAAAAAAAAAATTAAGGCTACGGGCAAAATCAGTAATCCGGAAAAGCCGAAAATGACCGCAAAACTTGAAATATGCCCACAAGAGCCGCTAAGAGAGCAAAAACGCTTGCTATTATACGGGCCCAAAAAAATTAAAGGGCAGGATTAAAATATTCCAATGAGAAAACCGAAAATGTGGATGATAATTTAAGTGCTTTGAGAATCATGACGGATAATTTGAAAATGCCACACGCCATTCTCTCGCTTAAAGAGCAAAAAGTGGAAATGAGAAGAATGTTTTTTGAAAAAAAATTAGAATTGTTCTTGTTTTCAATCAAATTTTGCATTTCTTACAATATATTTAAAATGAATAAACAAAGTTCAGAAAAATTATTATGAAATTGGAAAGTTTGGAAAAGAGAGTTTTCGGTTTTGTCGATTTTCTAACATCAAAAAACAATCCGAATTTACTTTTTTGGTTCAAAATTTCGCATTGAATTTCAAAAAAATTCTTCGAGAGATATAAAATTTCAATTTTTTTTTCGTGCTAAACCAAAATTTAATCTGTATATATATATATCTTTCTGGTAGGCAAAGTTTTTCAAAACAAAAAATATTTAACGTACTTTTTTCAAGAAATCACCCCCACACCAACCCTTGTAAAGCATGATTACCTGAGATTATAAGAGATATCGAGAAAAGTTTTTTTGTACATTTGGTTCACATGGTAAAAGACTTTGAAATACCGTTTTTAGGCAAAAACTTGGGGATTTTCGATAAAATACCTTTTTCCATAAATATATCGATTTAAATTTTTTTATTTCGACATTGTTTTCATAGTAATGCCTCCCGCGGGCCCTTCCATGGGCTGGTGTAGAATTAGTGTGTACACTTAGGCGTTGACAACACTTTTTGATGTAAAAACAAGGATTGATGCAAGAAAAAATATGGATTCTCATCGGGGAAATCCGCAATGCATTCCCATAAAATAAAAAAAAAAATTCTGTTTAAAAATCATTAAATTAGATTTTTATAAGGCTTCTCCTCTTTATATCATAATTAAGATAGCATTTCCTCCGGCGGGAGGACAATTTGTTTTAGAAAGATAATTGTGTACACTAAGGGCATGGCAAAAATTTTTACTTTGAGTACATCATACGAAAAAAACAGTTATTTTCTGAAAAATTATTCTTTTTATAAATAAATCGACTAATTCATTGACACAATTAATTTCTCCCGGCGCCCTACAGGGGGCGTCAAAATATATTATATGTACACTAGGCTACACCTTACCTAAAAACAAATATTTAACCGTAAAATTCTGGTATAAAAATAACTATTAAAGTGACCTCATGGCATGGCAAACTTCTCGGAAAAGTCATGGTATAAAATGTGTTTTCCTGCGACCAACACCTATTTTTTAACACCTTAACCACAAGCCTTCCCAAGAAACAGCTTTGCGTCGTTTTATATACCGTGTAACACGGACACGAGTTACCAACCCAATTCTAATACTTCAGATAGAAATATTAGGTATCACAAAAATTTTAAGTGAACCTGGGCATGCAAAACTTTTGCAAAAAAAACTAGGGTTGTGCAAGAAACTAGGGTTCCTACCGGAACCCTTAATCTCCCCCAACCCTATTTTTTCAAACAATTACTCTGTGTATTACTGGCAGAGTCTAAAATTTTTTTAAATTGAACTTTTTTAAGATTATTGTAAAAAATTTTCCGCATCATAACTAATTAATAAAGCATGATTAAAAATCTCTCAAAAAACAGTCTGAATTAATGCCGAGATATATTTTTGATATCTTGAGCTTATTTCTAACGACCTTGAAGATTCATAAAATATGAAATTTATATAAACTATTTTGTGAGATTTCACCTTCGAACAAAATGTGTGTACATTTGATAATTTGAAACTCAATTTCGATCAACCAGGTTCAATTGTCCTCATGTGCTCTCAGCGCTCTTGTAGCACTTGAAAACATTTAAGTTGTCCATTCACCCTAAAAACCAATTACTCAATAGCAACGAAAAAATAGCCCGCAAATGCTCTTACATTGCTCTCTAGCGGCTTTGTGCACTTTAGAGAATAAAGTAGTCATTTCGACTCCATGATACAAATTAACCCCCTATTAGGCAAAACAACAAAAATAGTCCTAGCAAATGCTTCGCATTGCCCTCCAGCGCTTTTTGGTCACTTTGCACATTTTAATTGTCATTTGAGATACCCTGATACAAATTAACCATAAATTTGGTGGCAGATTGCCGTATGCTTAATTTGGCCTGCGTTTGTACCCCAACTTACAGTATGGCCTCCGGTTTAAATAGAGCATTTCTAGAAGTCAAAAACTTCCAAAATACTGATTACAGAAGAATGCGTAGGCGAAAGAAAGAAAGAGAAGAAATAGAATAATTAATTCCAAAAAAATTTAGACTTATTTTACATGAGAATGCTGAAAAAACATTGAATTTTTTTGCAGATGCAATACCCAAATTGGCAAGGTTTAATATTTTAAATTTGAAAATGTTCAAATTAACTCTAAGTTCGTGTTATTTATGCACTTGTTTGTGAGAATTGGCGAAAATGAGAGTTTGTAATTTTTATAATTCACATATCCCTTTACACCTTTGTAATGCTAGCCACAACGTTAAAAACACACTTAAAAGGATTAGTGGCATACGCAACTAACAAAAGTATAAAGGATATGATACTTCTATAAACTTCTAACAAATTGTTTTTATGGACTGTAGAGAAATTTTTGAATAATATGAACATATGAATAATGAACATATTAGATATCATGAAAAATATATGTGATAATGAAATCTTCGGTTAATATCATATAACTATAGCTTGATTAAACGCAACACCACGGATGGTGCAAAGACACTGACGGGTCCAGAGATTGTCGGCCACTACGGAGTTAAGGTTCGATAATGGCGATAATCCATTTGGATTGTAAGCAAATTTATTGAATCTTATGGGCCATATTATGGCTCATAAGGTCATACATTTTTAATATTTCTAATATACATTTTTTTGAAAATTTATTTGCACATGTTAGAAGAAGGACATTTATGAACCGGAAAAGACGACAAAAGTACTTTCTAGGGCTTATATAATTAGAAAATACCGCCAATGACCTTCAAATACTTCAGGTTACTATATAAAAAACATTTCATCGAAATTAAGTAACATTTTTTATGTCCTTCCTGATTTGCGTCCTGACCACCTCCTTAATACTTCAATTTGAAATTAAGTCAATAAGCCTAATTTCCTATTCTTATGCATTTGTTTGTGGAAATTCGTGGAAAAGAAAAGATTATTTTCTACTTGATGCTTTTTTTATTTTAACAAAATTGTTTTTATAGGACCATAGAGAATTATTTAATTATATTATGAACAATGAAACAAATATATGGTTGCTAAATGAATCGTCGGATATAATGCCACATCATTCAATTTTTCAAAAGTCACTCCCAAAAAAATATTTACTGCCTCCAAGATATCCTTTTCCGAACGGAACTCCATCTCAAAAACGCTTCTAATCTCTATAGCGCGTGTTCGACTCCACTGATGACGGCAACATTAGTGGGATTCGAACACGCGTATAGAGATAGTAAGCGTTTATTGAGATGGGTTCCGTTCGGAAGGATATGTCTAGGATGCTAATTTTACGTAAATCGTACTCAAACACTTTTTTAAAATCCCGGCTAATTTTTAAATTCAACCCGAATTGGAGTCAAAAGTTATTTTTTCGGAAAGTAAGACTTAAGTCGAAAAATCGCCTTTCAATCACTCGTTCATAAAAATTAGACCTTTTTCAGAAAAATTTTGGGTGACTATTTTCAAGATCACATTGTTGAAGTTTTAAAATGTATTTGAAAAGAGAGCTTTTTTAAATCATTTTACCCATCATTTTAGGCTGATTTAAAGTGACTTTACCTTTTCAAAAGGGTATATGCCTCTGGGGTTTAAAGAACTTATTTTATTTTTTTCACTTCTACGACATCGCCGTAACAAAATTCGTATAATTTACAAACCAAACTAATTAGGAAAATAATTCCGGGTCAAAAATAAAGAGAACTGTTAAAAACTTTAGTATCATAAATTTCATAAAAATCGTGTGAATTTCACCATAAAAACGGGCACGCAGACTAATCACTTAGTTTTAATTGGCACTGTCGGAATACACGGGCTAAGGATTTTTGCCCCCTCCCCTTTTTCCCTACTAAAATTTTTGTCCCCTTTTCTTGCACAAGCCTGTTACACGAGGTCAAAAATTGATGAACTTCTCTGGTCGTTTTTTTTTCATATATCTTGCTTGAGTGCCTTTGACTGGATAATTGCGTAACAAAGCCGCTAATATTTTTGGTTTAAAATCCGGGTTGTAATTTGACTTTTGGATTGAATTCATTGAAAGTTTATCTCCGAGTGCACTTTTAATAAAGCCACAAAATATCTTTACTTACTACGCTCTCGAAATATTGTTTACTTTACTGATTGTTTAAATTTTTTGTTAATATTTTACTATGCAAATGAGTAGAAAATGGAGGAGAAAACATAGGCGACAGAAAGTTAGAGTGATCTTATTGGGCGTAATAATGGCGATATTTTTTGGTTTGCAAATTTATTGGATTGAGAAGAATTCAAGACTGGAGAAACTGGCCAAATTTAGTCAAAATATAACTGTTACTTCACATCAGAATAAATAAAAATATTCGAATTTTATTAGCCCCACGCAGTTGCATTGACTTAGCCTACCCTACGTTTTGCACATTTCGAAGATTAACAATTTCACAAAAAAATAGTTGAGCCTCCTCATACAAAAAATATCAAATTCCCCCTCACCCCGAAACTCAATTTTGGGCGCTTTTTTGAGCGCTCATTTCTGGAAAAGTCAAAATAATATCAAGTCATTTAATTTTTGTTTTTGAGATCAAGAATAGAATTAATTTTATAATACATAAAAATTTTCATACAATACTAATCGGGGAAGCCGTTTTGAGCGGTGAACTTTCTCTCATTTTTTGTATTACATAACTTAAACCTACGCACCGCTCAAAACGGCTTCCACGATGAGTATTGTATTTGAATTCTGTGAACTCAATAAATGCGAGAGAAATAGAGGTTCAGTCTCACTATTTATTTTTTAGAGTTTTTCAGAAGTTATTCGTGAAAAAATAAACTTCGGAAAGAGACCACTGAACAAATAAAATAATTTAGCATTATAATTGTTAACGAAATCCTAAAAAAAGTAGAAAAATTCAGTTTGGAAATAAAATTGCGAACTCTATATGACGCATTTAAATTGGAAGTCTGTGAACCAATTATTTCTACGTCGTTTGGACGCTTGTAGATATTTTTTGGATTTCTGTCCGATTCTGACCAATTTACAATTTTCTATGTTGTTATTGGGAAATCCCTGCTTTAAATTTAAAATCATGATATTTTTTTACGTAAATTGTTTATTTTGTATATATTGTATTCTAGATGAATTGACATAACTTTCTTTGCGCTTGAAAAACGAAACTCGAGTTAGATCTTGTAGAAAATTCCAGTTGACTTTTCCCGAGAGTCAATTTATCAAGTGAATTTCATCATCATAATAAATGCGTGTCCAATTCTTTTGATTTGGCTTCTCCTGAATTAGTTAAAGACATTTTTTGATAAATCTGAACTCGTTTGAAGCAAGCACCTACCAAGTACATTTGCAAACGCACATGGGTATTGATTACCCAGTATTCAACGATTTTTTTATTATCTTCAAAAACTTTTCTCATTCCCTTCAAAGAAAATTTTAAGATCACCGAACCTTGTCTGCATCCAACCTACAACTTGGGCAACGCGTTAACCATTTTTAAATCAAGCCATAATAAGCCAACGACACATTAGCCTCATCAGGGTGGACGCGACCTCCAATTATTTTTAAGTTGATCTGCGCACTCTTATTTTTCGACGAAGCTCAACCACACTAAGCTTCATATCCTGTTTCAATTCTTTCTGTTCGAAGTCGAAGCACTACACTCGTGTGTATAATTCAGTGTTGGATACATATATATTTTGTAATGGTGATAGGAAGGCTATAGGCTGTGATAGGCTTAATTATACACACGAGTGTAGTGCTTCGACGTTTAACAGAAAGAATTGAAACAGGATATACAAAACAAAAAACGAAATTTTTTTTTGGAAAAGCGTAAATTGAATAAAGGGCTGTGGTCAAATTGCAGTATAAGATTAAGTGTGGGTTCTTTCCGTGTACAATTCATAGAACTAACCATTATGGAGTATTGGTCAAAATATGAAAAAATACTTTGAATGATTAACCATTGCTCCAAGTGATAGATTTAAATACAATTTGCAAGGTTATTTTTCGGCGTCTGTTAACTCGTAGAAGTTAGTTTTTTGTTCAAACCTGCTCCAAAGTCAACAAGGAAAAATGCAAAACAAGCACCAATAAGTGCGGAGCATCCAGAAAACAAAAACACGACCATGTAAGAACCATAGGCGACTATCAAGTTGCCCATAATAAATGAAACAATCAGCTGTGCAGAATATATTCCCATGAATAAAATTGCGCTGTCCAATCCGAGTTCACGTTTTTTACCATCAGCACCCTTACAATTGGAATCAATATTTTAATTCGTAATAACAATTAAGAAGACTTTCAGAGAGGCATAAATTTTTGGTCGACAAAATTATTGGTAGACTTTTTATCTCCTTAGGAGATTCTCCTATCTTTTGCTATCACCCTGATCAGGGAAATTGGTTCTTGCAGGGGTGTTATCGATTTAACTTGGCTATCCATTTGGCTTGAAAATGCCGCTGCTTGGCAGATACGCCCAAACTTTATTTGATCAAACTCGATGTTTCCTTGATCTGTATTGTACGTAAAATGCCTATTCGCAATCAGTCTGCCAATTGAAAAGAAACACGTGGAAAATAAAAAATTTATCGCAAATGTACAAATTTTGTTTAATTTTCATAACATAAACCAACCAGTTTCAAAGAAAAAATAAGAAATTTAATCGAAAAATGGAAAATTTCGTAAATTTGTGTTGTACTTGTACTGCTGATATTCGCCTACGCACTTTTTATAGCAAAATATATAGGCATTAAAAAAATTTGTCGACCAAAAGTGTAATATTTTTCAAATTATTCAAGTAATTTACCTTTTGCACAAATTCTTGATCTGAATGATAAATTCCTAGAATAACTGATGGTAAATTCCACGTTACAGCAGAAGTGATACCCTTTTTATTTGATGATGAAAAATACTATTTAAATTTTTGTCGAAATAAAAAAATTTGGATCGATATATTTATGAAATTTTTTTTTCGAAAATAACCATGTTTTTTGTATCATGTACCCAAGTAAAAATTTTTGCCATGCCCTTAGTGTACACAATCATCTTTCAAACANTGTATCATCCGACAACTTAAGGGGTGGGCGCGTAATTTTCTTACGCTTTATAGAATATATTATGATACATTAATATCGGTTTGACTAAAGTTGACCCCAAGGAATCTCATGTGGCAATTTATTTTTTCAAAAACGTCTAGAAAAAATTAGAATTTTCAAAATCGAAATATTTTTTTCTTTAAACCCGCATCAAAACCGGTCTCTTCCACGATATGAACACTTTTTTGTTGGTGAAATATGACCCACCAACGGGATGCATGTACATTGAAAATTACGTGAAATGTCTTAATCGATTCTAGAAATTTCAAGTTATTTTAAGCAAAATGTTAAAGCCTAAATTCATCGTGCATTTGACGACTGATTGCGTTGAGAAATTTTATGTAGCTGTAAGCAATCTTTTGATCAGTGAAATCTCAGCTTCAATTTTGGTGGTAACTCTTCGTTCCGACAGACGAACTTTTTTTTCGAAACTTTTCATTTCTCGTTTACTTATAGTCATTATTTCAGCTTATCCAAGGTGAAATTCAAAAATCCCAAGAAACATATTGAACGACACTAGTATTAATCTATCTTAGTAAAAAAAGAGCGGTCTTATCTGAACATCTCGCTAGGAGAAAGTATCACTTTGAAGACGAAAATTGTAAAAAATCGGTCGTGTCAAAAGTGATTCTAGAAAATCAAGGAACGAAATTCAAAAAATGGACAAACATATAGTGACCTCCACTCTTTCGTCCTACTTTTGTGTAATTTTGAGACGCTTTGTATGTGGGGTCTAAAAAGAAGAATAGATTTTAAAAAACTGTTAGTGTTCAAGAATAGTATCCCCCTGTGGAGTTGATTAACAATGATAATTTGAGATTGGAATCCTTAGGCGAAGGCCTAGACATATAAAAACGGAAGTATCTCTCAGGATTTTTCACAACTGCCCTAGAATTATAATGAGCGCGGATTGAAGAGGTACCGATCTTAGCGGCTCACGCCCCTCTTATATAAACATTAACTTAGGGTGTAACTGTTTTGCTTTGTATGATTTGCTGAAATGATTTCAAATAATGAAATCGAAACGTTGGAAAAATGAGAGTAAATTTATTAAATAAGAGAATATTTTAGGGTGTAACTGTGTTACCAATTTTGAAAATAATTGGTTTAGTCTGATGCACATAGTGTCGCTCTTATATTGGATGGTCCAGACCATTTTATCAATGTAATCTATAAATCGCATTATCTGGTTGTGGTGGCAGACAGGTAGAGTCTCATGAAATTTTCTTTGCTGGTAAAAAACTTTGTCAGATTGCCATTCTAAAAATTTGTGTCGACGAAACCTCTCTCACTCACTATTCTTTGGAGCACTCATGTGTCGGAATGGGTCATTATTTTACAACATTTGAGTTATAAAGACTCAGTTTTTCGCGCTGCCTGCCCAGGATGTGAAAACATAAGTTTTTGAACGACATAATATGGATCACTCTGAATAATGGGTCTGAGTTCTTGGCTGATTTTTCTTCGCCAAAATTGTCACAATTTTGTCATCAATTGTTACATTCTTCTCTGACAAACAAATGTATATAAAGAGCCTCAGTTTATTTGTTATTCTACGGTCAACTTTGCTGTCTAGACACCGAAAAAATGTACATTAAAAAACTTCAGATTGTAACAAAACTGGATAAGAATTGGACGATAAGGGGTCCCGTGACTCGCCGTAGTGCGTACCCAACTCCGTGGTAACTGGTTTAGTCACTCTGAGTGACTCTATCTCATTTATGATCATACTATGAATCCGAAATTACTTAATTGTTTTCCAAATGAAATTAATAAAATATACTACTGCCTTGTTTAAACCTTTCAGTAGTGTTTACTTTGTTTATCTGCGAATTTTATATTCAGAAGACATTGTCTACTAGACAACAAAAGGGCATTTATCGTTTGCTAGAGTCCGAAGCCTATGACCCAAAAAATTTGTGGTGAATAAAAAAACTCGAAGATTTATTTTTTCGACTAGTTAATAAACGTAAGCTTTATCCCAATTCAAGTTGCAATTACTTCTCTTCAAAATATGGATTGGAGTCTGTGACTCAATGGAGCGCACCTTTATTCTAAGCATTCAATTAGAGCTAAACATGCCCAATTCACAAAAAAAGAGCAATAAATATAAAAAATGGATATAATTTCTGAAAAACTTTCTTTAAAACGTACTAGGACGTCCACTACCGTTTTTGAATTTACGAATAATAAAGTATATTTATTTTTCAATTCAAAAGTATATTTACAGGAAAGTCTTAGCACGAAAAGCAGTATAGTCAGTTTCAGGAATCAGAGTTTGAATTTGTTGCGCGAAAAGTTTCCTTTTTATTAGGCTTAAAATACTCGAGCCTCAGTTCAATTTAAGCTCGAGTATTTTCAAGCTTCTACAGCCTAAGTTTTTTTAAATTGAGGAAATTTGTCTTGAAAACGTATCTAGAGGACCCCAACCGTCTTTAATTTAAAACATCATCAAGGAATCAACAAAAGGTCAATGGCTGTCATGGTATATAAAAATTGTTGCAAAATTCCAAACCTCGGATTGTGAAGATTGCATACTGCACTTTTCGTCACAATACTTTTTGAAATTTTATTCTGATTGTAAAACTTCACAATGTGAAATGCTCTTACCCACAAACGATAAATAAATAACATTTGCATGAAATGAAATATAATATTGATGGTCTCAAAACCAATACAATAATATTAAGTACTCTCAGGCCTAAAAAAATTGCGATCGTCTATTAAATAGTGTATTAACACAGATGAATTGGATTTTTATAATAACTTATTCTGATATCGAAATTATTCATAATAGTTTCATAAAGTCTCTATCTCCGCTGTGGTTCAATAATCCTTGATTTCTATACCATCCTAGCCAAATTGGTTTGTTGTTAAGCTCAACGCTAAATTACCCATAAATTTATGGTGGTACGATATATTATTTCAAAAATCAAAATCGTCAAAAGGCTTTAATGTTTTGGATTTAATTTTTTCAGCTAATTCTTGTCGAATGTTTTCTTGTAAGATTTGTTATATGAGTCGGTCATGTCCGGACATTGCTAATCTTGACGCTAAACGTTGAACGGTTATACAATACTGAGTATTATTGCTGGACCGGAGGCTGCATTAAATCATAGATTCTATCCAGTTTCAAAGCGAATTTTCATGGGTTTGGTGGGCTGTCTGGATTTTTAATTGCTGGTTTTCTTGAAATGTTCTCATTTTATTCTGAATAACAATGTTTTCACAATTGTAATTTTAATCGTTCGGCATTTTTGCTGCTTCGATTCAGAGAGGAAAAAAAAACAGTGTCCAGAAACAGTTTTACTGGTCCGAAATGAAAACTTTCTAGGGGTGTCCATAAGTCCTGCAATAGTGGGTACATTGTTTTCACAGCGAATATGAAAGAAAAAAATGTGATAAATTTAATTTTTTATCTTTTATCTACAATATAAAGGTCATCTCCTGGGAATGTTAATTTTTAATTTCTAACATAAACTAATATTTGGGAAAAATATTAAAAAAAACCATTTTTCAACTTACATCCATTCCTAATCAGACTATAAACAATTTTATTTATAACGCAATATTAAATAAACTTCGCATTGTCTGGTGGAATGCGCTTTAAAAAGTCTTTTATTTTGGCAAAGTAAAAAAATTCCTTAATATAGCAAGTTTTTTTCAATGGAATTGATCAAAAATGGCCAAGGTAAGAAACTTTTTTGAGACATATTACCTTTATGCGTTTTGATATTAAAAATGTTTTACTATCTGAGAAATGGGCGCCTAATTTACAAGCCCGCAATTTTGTTGGAAATTTTGCTGCAAACAATTTTATAAATTGTTAAGTGCAAATGGATTATCAAGTTGCTACAGCCAAGTGTAAAAAATTTCATAGCATAGTTTAGAAAATGATAATCGCCTGCGAGCAACCATTTAGTTACATACGGAGATTTAATAGATTACAAAAAAATTAAAATAAGTGATTCTACCTGATTTTTATTGAGAATCGAAAAAACCACAAATTCATTTGGCATGTTTGTGTGTTCCAGGTCCAGAGAAATCCACGATTTTTTCATTAAGCTATGAACTTTAATTGTTTCGGGATCGTTGAAAGAATTTTATTCTTAGAAAAAATATTTAATCAAATTAATTTCAAAAATTAAATTTCATTTTAGAAAACAGGTTTTTGTTTTCAAAACGCCCAAAAAATAATAAAAGGACCTGCTTGCCAAAAATTTAGTTCCAACTGCAAACTATTGCCTATTACTCGCCTTCTAGCCAAAAATTCAATTTAATTCAACGACCAAGATACCGGAGAGCTCAATCTTTTACGCGCCGTTTTTCAAGAAAAAATCAATTTTCAACAAACAAAAAATTGATAAAAATTTTCCAAAATTGTTTAATCGACGTAACCATCGACCTAATCGTTTTTTCTGGGGTGGTTTGTAGTACTATATATATTTAGATTATAAGATTTTCGGAGGCCAACTTTTTTTGGGCGACACTACCTCCCTTAAATCATTTATCTAAAATTTATTCTTTAACAAGTGGCGCGGAACTGACGTCATTGAACTCTTATCTTTTTTCATACTCATTATTGCGTGTCTTTTTTTGAAGTTATAGCACTTTTTTCTTGTAGTTATTCACCTATTTCTTCAAAATACAGCCAAAAAGCATTCTTTCTTGACATAGTCCGCCTGGTATAAATTCGGTCGGGATTTCTGAGTCGACATGTATGCGCATAATGACCCGCACTGTTTTCGTTTCATAATCGCTGTGAAAGAGTAATTTTGGCCCCAAAAATACTCTTGTACTATTTTTCAAAAAATACCGTCTTTTCGTCGATCTTGACAATTGCTGATTTTGATTGTAGGATATTTTCCGATTTATATTAAAAACCATTACAAACTATATAGGCGTTAATCAGTGAATTGAAGGGCATCTTTTGAGATTAAGAATTGACGAATTTTAAACAAACTTTTATTTTAAACATTAGACAAGCAGTATTTCTTTCGAAAAAATGACATCGAAATTATTTGTCTCTGACCAAATGTAACTTGTTTGTATTTCTAAATTAGGGGCTAAACACATCAAAAAAGGTGAGTAACCTGGAACACCCTCACATGATTTGCGGAAAATTTCATAATATCTAAAAACTTCGATAGAAAAATGTTAAATGATTTTTCAAACAGCGGTCGAAAATATGTACTGAATCCATGAAAAAAGTTAAAGGCTGATTTTTTTGGTTTTTAACCCACAGATTTAAATAAATACAAAATCAAAAAAAATTTTGGACGAAAAATGCGGAAATTTTTCATATAGTTTGGATTTTTTTAAACTTTACGACTTCAAAAACAATGGAAACTCGAACTGCAAATCTTCCTAAATGAATAAAAATAATTTTTTACAAGCTGGAAAACATATTATATATCGGTTTCAGCTAACTATAATAGCATAAAAAATAACTGATATTATGTTTCTAAGTTTAATGACTCAATTCTGCTGGGTTTATGGCCCCCTTAAAAATGGTACAAGTCAACACACGAAAAAAACTATTGTTTTATGCATCTATCATTTTCAATTCACTGGCTGCGTTTGTGCCGTGGATATTAGTTCACAAGTAAGTTGTATAACAATATACTATGTGTTGTAGACCTAGTATTTTTAAGTTAAAATTAAATATTTCCCGATTTCTTGTCGTGCGCTGAATAATTTGCTGAGGGGCTTTGTTTGTCTTTATTATGGAATCCTACTGCTAGAACCTAGATCCAACAAAGTTTACTGAATTTAAAACCGAATTATAAAAAAGCCTATATCCTGAGTTGCCAAGCTCGATTCAATATTTCTAGATTTTTAATTTCTACGAATATATATACTATATATATAGTAATATATTGATTAGGCGGCCCTCTGCTGACCAGATCAAGACATTATTGAGTTATGCGAAATGCGAGAATATGATGCGGTGACCACGCAATTTTAAGTGTTAATTTATTGGCGTATTCTAAAGTCGGATTTGACTATGGTTGCACAGTATTTCACGTTGTTTGTATTTTCAATTTAGTCACGATCTGTCAGCCGAAGGCCCTGATCTTTGAAAATTATACCGCTAAAACGACCGATAAGAAATTTAAACTGCCCATAATTTGGCGATAATAATTTCGCCGACTAGAGGCGCGTAGTTCAAGTCCAATTCTGGTGATTAAGACCGAAGTAAACCCGTTATTCATTACAAATATTTGAATCAAAGTTAATTTTGAGACACAAGACATTTGAAGATCAAATTTGTTCTGGAACTCTCTCCCGCCTGGTGCTGTGGTGCCAGCGTATTTCAGTTAAAATCAAAATTCCATAACTTGTCAGTTTTGTTTCTGCGCTTTGTTTGAAATCGAACCGTGAGTCCCCTAGTGTTAGCGATTTAAAACGATCATTACAGGTAAACACCATTTTTATTTGTCTTGACTACGTCACAAACTTGTGATCAACAAGCGTTCTGTTTTTTACATTAATTCGAGGCGGACACAGTTGATGTCAACTGATGATTCGAATTAATTTCAGAGTCTAGAAATTGCTTTTCAAGTGAACATCCACTGTGAATACGTGTGAAATAATTTACATAATTTTGCCTTAACATAGATTTTAATGGCGTCGTTGTCTACGGGATGGAGCATTTACAAGCAAAATTCAACAAATATATCGAAATTACGAATCTGGGATAAAAATTTGGCTCACTTGTCTTTTGCAGAATCATCATATTCAAAATGCGCATTGGCTCCGCACTACTGTGAAAAATTTAATTTATTTAACAAAAATTTGAAATTTTACTATACATCTGCCTATGTTTTTATTGCCAAGTTCAATTCTTGCAAATTTATTTTCATTCGATGATTATTCAATTTTTGGGAACATTATTGGCTAAAGGAAACGTTGATGATAACACATTTTGATACAACCGAAGGGCACCCTTTATTTTTGCAAAATATTTAATCCAATATAAATTGCTTTTGTACAGCAGCGTGTCCCGCGTATAGTGAAACCTACGCAAAAAACTTACGTAAGCCTCGCGAAGCGCCCCGCATCTGAAAATAAAAACTGTTTTCTTCCTGACGTCCGGACGTATAGGGTGAAAAGGCAAAAGATAGGGCTTTTTTTTCAAAACTTTCCTGAAGGAAAAATAATAGGCGTTTACGAAAAACCAAAATATAGGCATATTGAGAATTTTTATAAACTGAAACAACCATTTAAATTAATTAAAAGATATACTTTTGTTAAGTTTTCGAATTCTTATCATTATCAAACCATTTTTATAATAAAGAAAAAGTTACGCAGAAGTCTTCACAAAAAATTATTGACAGATTTTCTAGAGAATTTTTTAATTTAATCATAGAGAAGGCATAATAAAAGCTAAAAATAAGACATGCCAATTTCAAAGAAGTTTGAAGAACGTTTAGTTTCTCTTGTTTGTTTAAAGTAGGTCTTTGCAATACGTATGAAACGCCTTCTGCGTCCATTCGATGTTTTTTGGACCGAAAGTTTTTTCTGAATTTACTCTGAAATTGAGAATTGATAAAATTTCATTTTGACTTGAATCTTTTGTCAATGAAAGTTTTTCCTTCTCATCTTCAAGTTGTACCGGTTAAATTTTTATCTTTTATTTGGCTTTTAAAAAATGTTAAATTTTTTCTTATATTCTTTTAAATTTAATTAATAGTTTTAACTTTTAACTTTTAATCTAGTAATAGTTGATTTGTTCTTTAAAAATCTGCACAATTTCTGCTTCAAATAAATCCTATCATTATTTTAAAGGGGCCATTTTTTCACGATAACTATTTATTATTTTTTGTTTAAATCAAGTTGGGAAATCTCTGGAAATATTTTGGTGCTATAATAAATGCAGGACAACTACAGTCTACACCATTTCTTTGGTAGTGGTGTAATTAATGACAACAATTTCCATCTAGTAATAATATTTTTGCTTCATCTTTCAAGTTGTTTACCGGTTAAATTATTCTTTATTTTGGCCTTTTTAAAAATGTTAAATTTTTTCTTATATCTTTAAATAATTAATAGTTTTAACTTTTAATTTTATTAAATTCTAGTATAGTTGATTTGTCTTAAAATCTGCCCAATTTCTGTGCAAATAACTCTATCATTATTTTAGGCATTTTTCACGATTAACTATTATATTTTTTGTTTGTGAAAATCAAGTTGGGAATCTTCTGGAAATCTTTTTTGTGCTATATAAATGCGGACAACTACAGTCTACACCATTTCTTTGTAGTTGGTGTATTAATGACACAATTTCCATTCCTAGTAACATATTTTTTCCAGAATATTAAACTTCTCCGCATGTTACGATCATAATGGGGCATTCAAACGGTCCTAGTAGCTTTAAGGGGGTTGGTGCCATTTCTGACAGATTTGCACTTTTTTCATTTTTGTTGTCTTGATGGGCAACTTTTTTGCCATTAAAATTTTAGAATAAAACTTTTGCCACTTTTCTGCTTACTGTTGTATATCTGAATTCTTCAGATTGATTTTTACTTTATAAATCGTCTTGAAATAACACTTCAAAAAACGCGCGTTTGCTTCCATGTTGTCTAAATAACATGTAATTTTTATTTTTATTTATTACTTGGAGCCCAAAAAACGCTTTGACCCGTCTCGGATTATAAATTTTTATTTTAGCACGATTTCTACGTCAAATCGAAAATTTAAATTTTGTGAAAAGACGGAAAAAAACCGAATCTTTACCACATCGAAAGAAATATTTTTTCTTCAAGATTTAAATTTATCAAATTTGACGCGGTGGATGGGTTGGCTTATTAATTCGGCAAGTTTGGGTGTGATAAATTTTGTATTCCGAATAATGAGGGCTTTGGAGTATTTCTGCCGATCCGTAGTTTCGTTTAGTATGCTTCAGATTAACAAGAGCGAAGAACAAAACGAAGACATATTTACAATTAGTGAAAGTCAGCCATTCCAATATTTTCGCTAAGGATTCCAGAAAAATTAGTTTGGAAAATTTTGAACAAGATGAGGTAATTTTCAAATATTTTCAATAGTTTCGACAAAATCCAAAAAATGTCAGATGATTTTTCAAATAGCATATTAAAAATATGTGGGTCAACTAAGGTAGTTTTTTTTTAAGGAGGCCACCTTTCTCATGCGATTACGGGAAAACCATAGAAGATATCGGAAATGTGTTTTGCATTCAACTGCCAACTAAAAAAGCTCAATGGAGAAATTTTTCCTATTTATGGACGGACCGGTTCGCCGTAACGGAATCTATTATATAAGCATTTTCGCAGTATAAATTTTGAGAAAAAATCGAATCTCGTTTTTTTCTTCGGAATTCATCAAATTATAGTTCAAGCAGTTAATGTGTAGATATCGTGATAATAAGAACGAAAAGATAGAAATTCAACTTTCCGCAGATTTTAAGAAAAAAAGTCTGGGAGCACGAGATTCGAACCTACCAAAAAATTACTCTCGGTTTATATCGGTGAACCGGATGTGAATCAACTTGATAAAATTTTATATTGAGCTTTTAGTTGGCAGTTGAATGCAAAAACCATTTCTCGATATCAGCTATGGTTCCCGTAATAGTCATGAGAAGGGTGGCCTCCTTTAAAAAAAAAACTACCTAAAGCGAAAAGTTAAAGTGGCCATTTTGAAAGTTTTTTTTCGTTGATTGAACAAATAATTAAAATAAAAATTGAACAAAAAATAGGCATTTTTTACAATGTTTCGAAACTTTTTCAAAAATTGTCGAATTCGAAAGGTTAAATCGAACTCAAATTTTCTGAAAAAACATATTCAAAAATCGTGTAGTTACAAAGGTTACCGGTTATCAAACATTACTTTGATAGTATATTGAGATAAATATATAAACCCAGTGAAAAGTTTTTCATCAAGAGCCCATATCCGTATCTGTCAAAGTGAACCGACCCCTTAGATTTTTGTTGCGATTCTTAACACTTTTAATTACTATGTAGCGATAAGTTAAGTTTTTGAATGGAACCTTTTTGTAAAATCAGTTTGGAATTCATTTTTAATAAATCTTTATTTAATATATTTATATTCAGTGTTTTTGGAGACATAAAAGTATTATATTTTTTTCTATCAAAGATAGTTTTTTATTGACGTTTCGCCTTAAGCAGCATTATCGGGTATGAACAGGAGTGCACGAATTGAAAGTTGATTTATTTACGCGCGAAATCAGTTTACAATATTTGCAAAATTACTATTTTTGAATTCAGAAAAGGTGCATTTTTCGCAAACCTAAGTTAGGTTTGCGAAAAAATGCACTTTTTCTGATTCAAAATAGTAATTTCGCAAAATATTGTTTAAATGATTCGCGCGTAAAATTAATCAACTTCGAATTCTGTGACTCCTGTCTCATACCCGATAATGGCTGTTAGGCGAAACGTCAATAAAAACTATCTTTGATTTTAGAAAAAAATATAAATATATTTTGTGGAAAATTAAATTAATATTATTCTAGAAACCTAAATTCGAATTATGCGTGAATCATATATCAAAAAGTAGTTTCTGAGGTTTCCAAAACCTTAACTTTTGCATTGTTGATGAAAATTGACCAAAATACCCTAAATTCTTACTGACTACCCTTTAACTAAATTATAAATTCTTAGATCTTGTTTTAATTGACCAATCAGAGCGTATCTCCCCGACGTCCGGCGTATAGGTAAAATCCGGCGTATGCCTATACGGTATAGTGAAGGTTTTCAGCGAAAAGTTTCACCTTACGCCGGACCCTGCTGTAGCTACATTTTGTATCGCATTTTGATAAAATTGAAAACATTTCTAGATATCTATTATGATCTCCAGGTCCGAATTTTTGCTTGCTTCAAATTGAAGGCCTTCAATAAAAGATTGAAACAAATTTGGACCGACGATGATATTATGATTCATAATGGATACTTTTAACAAAAGTGGCTTTTAAACGTGTCGATACTATGACTCGATAGTATGAATGAGTTCGTGTTGTAGTGATTGATGTGGTATAATTTTGCCCATTGTGTCAGTGCAGTCCTATGGACAATCTTAAATAACTTTTCCTTTCATCCCTTGTAAAATTATACAAGCCAGAGTTTTTTTAATTGTGCAATTTTTTTCACCGGGCGGCTAGACAGTAATTTCTTGGTGAAAAAAATTACACAAATAAACAAAATTGATGATGGTTGATATAAACTGAAGCTTTATATAATGAAGTTAGTCTATTAAAAAATGCATATATTATACTCGAAACACAATTCAACAAAGTAAACAAAACCTAACCCTAATTTAAGTAATTTTTTTCATCGGTGAAAAAAATACACAATTTTGCAGAACATCAAAATAATTTCTGACAAAATTTTTCAAGCAGGTTAAGACATTACTTATAGAATCGAGAGTGATATATGAAAAAGAGAAAAAAAATCGCATGTACCGTTCGTGAGTTAAATTCCGTTTATAAAAAATGTACATTTGCTATATAACTATAGCCATGAATTTTCAAAAAAAATTCTCGGCTATATTAAGATAAATTTAAAAAAAAAATATTCGGATACGTGGATATGAAGTTAAACTTCAATGAAGAGAAAAACAGCAATTAGGTTTTATGCATTTAAGGGTTGATGTTAAAATATTTTCTAGAATGAATCAATTTTATACTATTCAAGGTTAGATACAATATACAATTGAAAAAATACATGTTCACTTAATTCTCAAAATATATTTGAGTTTTAAAAGGCTTATTTCTCCACACTACATTGCTGGAAGACCAACAATCCCCTTAAGGGGTGGTTCAGGGTAAAAATTTTTGGTCATTTTTGACTTTGGACCTAATTGATGAAAAATAGAGATGAAAGAGGTAACATTAGTACGGTTTTGGAAAGCTTAGACATTGCTCGTCATAATTCACAATCGTAAACATTTTCATAATGTTGGAGTGGCGCTAAGAGTTGAAAGGTTGGGAAAATGAGCGATTTTTCAAAATCGATCTTCTCCTTCAATATTAAATGTAAATTTAATTTAAACTCTTACACTTGTGGTAAAAACCAAAATGTCAATATATTTGGAATAAATTTGGGAATTTGCCCTAGATTGCTCTTGAGCGCCAAAAATATGCTATCTCAGTCAATTTTTAAAATCGATCTCCCCGTCAATTATTGTCAGATTTTCAAGTGTCATGTAGAATACTTTGTTTAGACACTTTTAAAAACTTTGGAAAAAAACTTTATAGTCCACCTTGTTACATAACAGGTGCACTTTTACGAAGTAGTAAATATTTTTTGCTCCAATTATCTAAAACCAGAATTATTGTAAAACGACCTCTGTGAAATTCATTTTTGGAGTTTTAACTTCGTATCCACTTTGTTCTGAGTGAGAGTGAAATTCGATTTCATTATTTTTTATGACTTCAAATTTTTGATAAGAAATTAATTTAATTT
This sequence comes from Oikopleura vanhoeffeni, assembly GCA_004367855.1. NCBI lineage: Eukaryota > Metazoa > Chordata > Appendicularia > Copelata > Oikopleuridae > Oikopleura > Oikopleura vanhoeffeni. The sequence continues at coordinate 284,742 of SCLH01000976.1, read as the reverse complement.
CATTATTTTCCTTAGATATTTTGTTGATACATGTGTGAATAAAACTTTTGATTGTCTACAAAAAAGTAAGCGATGTTTGCGCATGGTGTTAAGCCTTATTTACATATTGACAAAGGTTTGAAGTTGACAAATAATTTGTTCGAATCAAAATAAACAATTTCTCAGAAACAAAAGTTTTAAAATTTTCAATGAGAAAACAGTTCAGAGACCGCATATTTACTATACAAAATATTTTTACTGTAAATATACACCCATGAATGCATATCAGCACAAATAAGTGTTAAATGACGTGACGATAAACGCGACAACTAGTGTAGATAGCGATTTTTAGTTTTGATCATGTTTTTTAAATTACTGAATTACTAATTACAGTATTATTAAATCTTATCATTGTCTTCACAGTTCTCATAAAGACCGCCCTGACCACCCCTTAAGGGGTTTGTTTGTAGAATTTGGAATTGCTGGGAAATAGCCTCTCCTCCAGCTGGACTGGAACAGGGCGATAACGGGCAGATAAGAATAAATGAGAAAAAAAATACTATAGACTAAAAACCTTTCTATCAACGCAAGTAAAATTTTTTTATTCTGGTGAAGGGTGGCTCACCGGTGCCGACTGAAACCGTAAAAATATGCTCTCAATACAAAATTTCTTAATTCTCGTGTCAATTTTGCTCTAAATAGTAGCTTTGTAGCCGCCAATGAGGGAGAAGGTTTGATTGAAATGAATAAGGATTCCCGCCTACTGAAGAAATGTGAATCATACAATCCCCAAGTCGTGACGAGCGTGCTCAATATTGGGGCATCAATTAGAAAGACAAAAATGACGATCAAGTGGAATTGTTATTGTATTATCATTTGTTTGAATTGTTGTTGTTTATCATGCGCTATTTTCGATTAACTTGTGAGCAAGAGCCACATGTGTGCGTCAGATACCTTAAGGTATCCGGTCCTCATTTTATGCAGTTATGATGTATAAAATGACCAAATAATTGTTATGTTTTTGAACGCATAAAATCACCCAAATGATAACAAAAATTTGTTGCGTTTTTTTGATTTTTTTCTAATTTATTTTTTCAAAATTAGTTTCAAATAACGTTTGTGTAATTTGACCACTTAAAGTTCAAAATATTCGTGTTTGACGGTAGCCATATTTCTCTTCGTGTGTTTTTAGCTTTCTTTGGGACCTACCTTTGAAAAAATTGAAGCCAATTTTTTTTGGAAATTTTTTTCACGTGAGCTTCAAATAATTCAATTTTGATTTTGGGGTAAATTGAAAAACGGTCCTCCAGAAGTTTTATTTGTGTTCGAAGCTACCGTTAACAAAAATTTGAGTGAATTTTGAAAATTAACTAGGAGGAGATAGGATTATTCCGATGAAAAAGATCACAAAAACGTATTTTTGGACCGTTTTTTTTAATATTCTAGAATGAATATTGCATTTCGACAAAGGTCTCCAGAAGTTTCAAATCCTAATATACAGGTTATAGGTTCAAATTTGGGTTTATATTAAAATAAAACTGGGAGGAATCTTTTGCGTTTGGCTTAGGTGCTCTTGTGCGTTATGTGTAAGGAGTGTGGTCAAATCAAAAAGTTTTGAACATGTTTACGCAGATGAAGGCTAGTTTACAAACTGGCAATATGAATTATATACTTGAAGCCTGTTATTTGGTCAATATTTTATCGAGGAATATGTCATTTAGGGACGGATACCTTAAATCATTCAAAAAAAGCAAAACGGGTGCGTAGAATTTTTCTTTCAACAATTATAAAGGAATTCGATTCGGTTTTCCAAAAAAATAATGATTTTTTTTTTTGAATTTGTTTGGTTTCAGTATTACGGGTGAGTTGATTGATTAGGATTTTTCTGCCTAGTTTCACTTCGAAAAATTATTTTGAACTAGACATAAAATACAAAAAGAGATTAGCAGTTTAGGAAAGTGTTTTGTGCATGCATAACAGTTAATTACAATATTATTGGTATAGGGAGAGTTATAGGCCGGAGGGATATTAAAAATTGGGCGTCAAAACCCCGAATCAGAAACCGTGGTTTTCGAGTAATCTCTCTAATATTGTTCTCGTTTCTGATAAATTTTTATGCGTCAAATTCAATGCCGATTGTTTTTTCGGAGAACTGATTGGTGGGATATATCAATAACAGAGTTAGTAAATCAATTTATCTGATTTTTTTATTTTCATTGTCGGTATAAGCCTATAAATTAATTTTAGAGACATGACATTTCCTATTTTTTGAGACAACTAGATAATGTCTTCGGAATAATTGATTAAGAAATTTTATTTAAAACGAGTGCAACTTACCTAGGCTGTTCAATATTTTTTGAAATTATGAGCTAAATAACAAGAAAATTAAGAATACTTTATTTAAAAGAGTTTTCTACCACAAATCTTTTATAAACTTATTTGTTAAGTGTATAATTGTGGAAAACAATATTTATCTTTTTTAAAGAAAGTTCGATGTTCTAAAAAAATTAGAGACACTTTGCCTGACCCTTTATTGAATAAATAGTTTATTGATGAAATTTTATTTTTTACTAGGATCACTGTCATTGGGGTTTTTTTTTTGTGTTTAATCAACAAATAAAGCTCGCGTATTCTGATAAAAAATATTTTAAAATGGTCCGGGAAAGACCTCAAATTCACTTTTTCATTTAAAACTTTTAAATTGTTCAAAAAAGAGAGAAATAACCTCTTATTTGAAAATTAGAATATCTAATATTATTTTAATTTGTCTTTATCTAAAAAATTCAAATTTTGAAAAAAAAATTTCAAATGACCAAATTTAGAAAAACGGACAAATCAGATAATGGGTGAGACCGAATTGAACACTTTTTGAAAGTGTGTTTGCTCAAGTCTCACGAGGAATGTGCTCCATTGTCTAACTAGTCCGATTCGTTTTTTGATTTGATACTGTATTCATTATGAAATTAAGGAGTGGTAATGTCTGATTTTGCAATTTTGCAGAAGCTATTTCAGGAAATCTGAAACTGAGAATAATTCCAATGCATTTTGTAGATCTATCTAATCTTTGCAAAAGAACATAAAATATTTTTGATCATTACACCAATAGGTACAGTGTAAAAGGTTGAATTTTCAAACTGCAAAATCTATTCCTCCAACGCGGTATATCAATGAGTCAATATTCAAGATAACGTAAGGTAGTAGTCAAACTGTAATAAAGTCCATTCTTTTGATCCGGGACATGAACAATTCTAGAACCAAATACCGACGATTTTTCAACAATTTAGATAATTTCACCAACGGATATTAATCTCCACCGAAAGGTTATTCCAGGTCTTTTCAAGTTCCTTTAGAACATATTGGAAAGAGATGATAAAGCTTTTTGCAGATTGACAAGCTAAAAACTCGAAATATGATTTTTTTGGTCATGTTTCGACAAAAAATTCGAAAAAACAGTGCTTCGATTATTGTGAAAGTAGGGCTCAAAAAAAGAGGTGTAACACTGATGAGAAAGTGCTTACGTCAAGTGGATATTGAACGTTAGTGGTCTAATTCGAGCAAATCGTTTAATTTTTACTTCATTCTTTTAAAAAATATTAAAAAATCGAAAAAATGCGAAATTTTGAATTTTTTTCGTTGATGATTGGTTCTTAGTAACACTTAGTTCTTAGTAATTAATTACACCCTTATCAATTTGGAGAGATTTTTATGCTCTAAGGCTTTTATTAAATCAGCCATACACCTTAACCATTACACACCTTATATACATTTCTATCCTACCATTATTGTAACTAATTGTTACAAGGTTTTCAACAAAATTCAAAAAACTATCACAAACAGATTAAAGTTACGACTTATTAAGAAAGTTTAAACGATATTCAATTGTATTTTAAAAATAGTATTTTTTTTAATTTTTAAAGGGTCAAAAGCGACACTCTTTAAGCGATAAAAGTCACATTTTCGATATTTCTGTCTCAATATCAAAAACTCAGACTTTCAAATTATATATTTAATTAAATATGATAGATTAAATAATTACCTAACTAAAGCATTTTTCGAAATTTTTTCTGATAAGTATATTGAGTAAGAAATTTTTTTAAACTCTAATTTTCTAAAAATTCTCGTTTTTTCTCTAAAATTTTGTTTCGATTAAAATAAATGGTTTTAGATTTAATCTATGATGACATTTTTGCATTACGCTAAAGAGCACAAAAAGGCGCATTAAATTGTTCGATCATAATATCAAAAATAGGATTATATAGTGGATGATTTGTCACTGTGGAATCTGGGTAAAGCGTCTGTATACGCGACAGGCGAATATAAGGCGAGCGATAGTTTGTGTTCATTCAAAAACAGATAAATAAAAATGTCAAAAATATAAATTAGAGGTAAAGCTGTGATTGATTAACTTCAAAAGAGATACATTTATATAGAGAAATATTTATCGGTAAGTGAGATTATTTATTGTTGATATCCGAGTTTACCAATCATACCGTATGATTAGTTAAATTATTTTGCTTTGTATTCAAGTTGTTTTTTTGTGATTTTTTAATTTGGCATACACAACTTCAAATCCATGTGTTGACAAAGTATAAGTCTGATTAAATTTTGAAAAAGTCAGTTTTGTTCCTTGAAAAATTCTGCATCAGTGAGTGGAGTTTAAAAACATTATAAAATTGTTATTATTGTAATCGTCAGTTTTGTGAGACAAAGGTGTTCAGAAAAAAAGTTCTTCATTTTTTAGAACGCTCTCATTTAACAGAAGATTATGCCATGACATTTAATTAACATAATCTTAATCCTCGTACTATTTGTATCGTCTCTGATGTTTTCGATCGAAATATTTTTATACTAGACTTTTACAGCTAATTGTATGAAGCGAAGCTCAACTTTAGAGGAGAGCTCAAAATTATATTTGTGTTTGTCTTTCGTCCGCTCTCAGTCAAAACGAGCGATGCATCTAGTTTTTATAGTCGATGTTTGAAAATTTCAAGACAATTTTGTGTGAATCATAGTGAATCTCATAAAAAAAATACTGAGCGGCTTAAATTTTACATCGAATTCTGGATTAAAAAATGCACTTTTGTACAATATTGTACGATTCGTGTGTAATGGTTAAACACAGTTTTTCGATAGTTTTTTAGCATTATAAAATTTAACAATTATATCGTGAAATTTCACAAATAATATTAATTTATTTATATTTATCAAATTATGGTAATTATTGGTAAAATTATGGTTAAATTTCAGGGTGTTGCCCATTGGTCTCATAGATCTGAAAAAATCAAAATCTGCGAAAAAGGTTGCCCATTGGTCTCACTGTTGCCCATTGGTACTGTTGCCCATTGGTCTCACCACTGTATATTAAGGGGTGAGGGGCGACCTTTTTGGAATCATTTTGATTTGAGCAAAGATTGTGAGATAACGAAACATTGTAAAGGTAAAATAAAAAAAAATATTAATGCTTTAAAATTTTAAGTCAAGCACAAAATACTTTATTATTATTATTGACATCACCAGTTAGAGCTAGAGAGCAATTTTTAAATACGCAATGTGCTTTATACTCGGGTGGATTTTTGATCACGATAGACCTCTTCGAAAAACATTTCTCAATTGGAATTTTTTTTTGACGTATTCTTCAGCATGACAAACCCCCAACAGCAAAAAAATTTCAAAACGTCAATTCGGATCAAATTTTATTTTGAAACAAAAAAAAACGAATCTTTTTGTCACGTTTTCGGTATCATGTGACATACAAAAACTTCAATTATTGATTCAGCGTGATCTCCGCAAGTTCCCACAGCAAAATTTTTGAATTTGGTTCAAAATTCGTCTCCAAAGCTCACAGCATGTAAGTTGATGTTCCTAGGGTCAAATTTCTGCTACTGAGAAAATGTCTAATTTTGCTATAAACTTCGTCTAGAAGACATCAATCCATTTATCACAAAATATACCTTAAAATACAAAAATGTTCACAGGTGGTGCTAGACAGCAAAAACTGTAAATCCAGAATTTCTATTCATGATCGAAAAAATGTTTAATTTGATTAAAAACTATGGCAAAAAGGATGAAACTTAAGCTATTAGAAATAACTTTTGATTTACTAATTAAAATATATGTAGGAGCGATTAGGTCGAGCCGATTAGTCGTCGCGACTTATTCGCGCCCATATGAGAAATATCCACTCGAATGTCGGGCAACGTAGTGTAGTTGTTAACACGCTAGATCATTGACGTCGTTTGATGATAGAGCCCGGGTTCGAGCCCCGGCTTGGTCTTTCCACCATTTCAGGAATAATGATACGCTTACAATGGAAGACAATAGTGGCACCCTCAAGCTAGAAACCTTGATCCAGTATTCTCGATTCTAGAGTGGTTAACCCGAAAGGGCTAATTGTGGGATAGTATGGGGAACTCTAGAACTGGTAAAAAAAAGGAAGCAGACCTTAAAATTGTTGAAACCGGTAACCAATCCGTTAACAGTTGCAGTCGAAAAAGTGTACAACCCAAAACGGGGACTCATGAAGCTTAAAACTGTAGTAATTCGCTTCGATTATAAGACCTGTGTACCCTGTAATCACCCACACTTCAAGTACTAGCCTCTGAGGGTTAAACGACTCGAAAATAATAATATCTTTAATTTCCGAATTCCCAGTCGAATCTAAGGGAGGTGTAAGGAGCGATTAGGTCGAGCGATTAGTCGTGCGACTTATTCGCGCCATATTGAGAAATATCCGACTCGAAATGTCGGGCACGTAGTGTAGTTGGTTACACGCTAGAATCATGACGTCGTTGATGTAAAGAGCCCCGGGTTCGAGCCCCGGCTTGTCTTTCACATTTTCAGGAATTATTGATACCTTACATATACGCAGATGATGCTAGAGAGAGAAATCACCGAATTATGAATTATCAGAGAATGTGAATTTCATGCAAAAAAAACCCCAATCTTTTTGCCCCGTTTCCGGACTCATGTGAACATACAACAACTTAAATTTTTTTTCAGCAAGATCTCCGTAAGTTTTTCAGCCAAATTTTGGAATTGTATTCAAATTCATCTCCAGAGTCTCACAAGACCTGTAAGTTTGATTTCCCCTAGGGTCAAAATTTTGAATACTAGGAAATGTCAAATTTCAATCAGAAACAGCGTTTATTAGGACATCGACCCCAATGATCACGAAAATGACCTAAAAAAAATTTGAAAAATGTTACAGGTGTTAAAGAGCAAAAATAATTTATTTTGAATTAATAATCATGACTCTAAAATGCTGATTTGATCTAACTACGAAAAACTTAGTACAAAACCTTTTTTTTTCTCATAAATTATCCGCAGATGTTGCCAGAGAGCAAAATCACGAATGATAAATTTAAGAGAAGGTGAAAACCAAAAAACGTTCGTCAATTTGCGGCAAGACTTATCACATTTAAATTTATTAAATATTGATTAAAAAGATGAACAATTTCACATTGTTCAAATACAGAAATTTTTGATCGAAATGATACTCGGAGCCGCTAGAGAGCAAAATTGGTTTGAAAGCAAGTAAGATTTAGGAACTGAATCGTTAAAAATTACATTTGGGTGTTCGACGTCGTGAAACTTTTCATGCTTGCAAAAATTTCAGATTAAAAATTTGTAAAAAAATGAGCTCCAAATCGGCCAAAGGCGATAAAAAGGAGCTTAATGTTTTTAATTTAAATGTGAAAAATGAGCTCCAAATCGGCCGTGGCCGATAAAAGAAGTTGTATATTTTTAACTTATAATTTGTGAAAAAAAACCTAAAATCGGCCGGTAGCCGATTAAAGGGAAATTTATGCTTTCAATTTAAATTTGTTAAAATGCGCCACAAATGGCCGGAAGGCAGTTAAATGAGGTTTTATGTTTTAATCTAAATTTTTGAAAAAGGCCCCAAATCGGCCGAAGCCGATTGAAGGGAAGTTTTATGTTTTAATTAAAATTTGTTAAAATGCGCCCCGAATCGGCCGGAGGCCGATTTAAGGGAGTTTATTTTTTGATTTTAATTTGTTAAAAATGCGCCAAAATCGCGCCAGAGGCCGATTAAGGTAGTTTTATGTTTTTGATTTTAATTTGTTAAAAATGAGCCCCATATTGGCGAAGCCGATTAAATGGAGTTTTATGTTTTAAAATTAAATTTGCTAAAAATGCGCCTCAAATCGGCAAGGCGATTGAAGGGAGTTTATGTTTAAAATTAAAATTTGCTAAAAATGAGCCCAAATCGCCGAAGGCCGATTTAAGGGTGTACCCACGCGAGTTATATTTCGGCTCTCAGACATAGTAGAAAGCTAATTTTATCTAATTTTCGATGTAAAAATTTGAAAAAATTCCAAAATTTTCTATTTTTTCTAAGTATAAATTTCTTCGATTGTCTGTAACTTTCGAATTGAAATCCGTCGACGCTGATTTTGTTGTGAGTTCACTTTGAATTCAATCTTAAAAAATAAAAAAAATTTTATTTTCGTAAAAAAATTTTGAAATTTCTTAGATGGATAAAATCGACGTATTTTCAGGAAGCAAAACTTTTGACTGCGCATAAACAATAACTATAAAAGATAGCAAAATATTAGCGCATAAAAATCATGAGCTTCGCAACTTTAAGAAAGTGCTTTTTTCCGCGAAAAATAAGCTTACTGTGCTCCAAATAAAATTCAAACTAGCGCTCAGAGGTACCAAAAACAGCCATTTGAGGACTTTATCAGTGATTGTAGGCAAATAAGGAGAAAAAAATATCTGGCGCAAAATTTTTTTAACTATTAAATTAGGTATGCTCACAAAAAATCAGAAAATTATGTTAATACATCGCTAAATGAAATTGAACAATAAAAGTCGAAAAATGACTTTTTGGATAAAAATACGGTACAATCATACAAAAACTTTTTGTTACGTTTTTTCGAAAAATTTAGACAAATATCTCCTGGCCTAAGAAGATGAAATTCAAGCCAAGTTTTATTCAGCTCAGAACAAAGTTTTTGAAAATCACTAAATGGTTGGGGTACTCTCAATGGAGCCCTAAATCGGCAAAGGCCGATTGAAGTGAGCATTATGTTTCAAATTTAAATTTGTGATTCTTAAAATCAAAACGTAATCATGGAAAAAATTGTGATATTAGAAAATTATAATTTCTTAAATTTGATTAAAAACATAAACTCGCGTTTAATCGGCCATCAGCTATTTGAGGCTCATTTAACATATTTAAACTAAAACATAACTCGCTTTGAATCTTGCCTTTTTGCCGATTTGGAGCTACATTTTTCACAAATTTGTATAATAAACATAAACTCGCGTTAAATCGGCCTTCGGCCGATTTGGTGCTATTATTAACCAAATTTTAATTTCACAAAACTCCTTTTTATCGGCCTTCTTCCGATTTGAGGACAATTGTAAACAAATTTAAATTAAAAACATAACTCCTTTTATCGGTTTCGGCCGATTTGTGACGATTTTTAACAAATTTAAAATTGAAAGCATAAACTCCTTTTATCGGCTCCGGCCGATTTTGGGCTCATTTTCGACATATTTGATTTAAAACATAAAACTCCTGTAATCGGCCTTCGGCCGATTTGGGGCTCATTTTTCACAATTTGAATTAAAAACATAAAATCCCTTTAATCGCTCCGGCGATTTTGGGCTCATTTTTCCACAAATTTTAATTAAAATAAAAATTTCTTTTATCGGCCACCGGCGATTGGGGCTCATTTTTCACAATTTAAATTAAAAAATCAGCTCCTTTTTATCGCCCTCGGGCGATTTGGAGCTCATTTCTTTACAAATGTTTAGTCTGAAATTTTTTCAGATGAAAAGTTTCACGAGTCGAACACCAAATGTAATTTTTAACGATTCAGTTTCCTTAATCTATTGCTTCCAAACCAATTTGCTCTCTAGCGGTCGAGTATATTTTCGTCAGAATTCTTGTACTATCCTGTTCAGTTGAGGGAATGGTCCTCTCGAAAAATGCGTAGGCGTGTAAGCAAAAGATACGAATTTGTAGAAAAACGTAGGCGTGTTATTCCTTTATTTAATTTGAACATGTGAAATCGTACAATTTTTAATAATATTTGATAATCTTGCCTTTAAATTGCCGAACGTTTTCGGTTTTTCACCTTCTCTTAATTTATCATTCGGTGATTTTGCTTTCTAGCAACATTTCGGATAATTTATAAGAAAAAAGGTTTTGTGATAAAGTTTTTTTGTAGTTTAGATCAAATTCAGCATATAAGAGATGATTTTTGATTCAAGATTAACTGTTTTTGCTCTTCACCACCTGTGAACATTTTTCGAATTTTTTGAGGTCATTTCGTGATCATTGGGTCGATGTTCTAATAAAACTTGTTTTGATGAAATTTGGATTTCTTGGTATTCAAAATTTTGACTCTAGGGGAAATCAACTAACAGGTCCTGTGAGACTCTGGAGACGAATTTCAATACAATTTCCTAATTTGGCTGAAGAAACTTACGGAGATCACGTTGAATCAATAATTGATTTTTTACGTTACATGAGTCCGGAAAACGTGACAAAAAGATTCTGGTTTTTTCTTTCGAAATGAATTTTGATCCAAAATGTGAAATGTTGATAATTTTTTTGCTGTTCGGGGGTTCGTCGTGCTTAAGATATGGTCAAAAACAAATTCAATTCGACAAAATGTTTTTCGAAGAGCTCTTTTCGTTTATCAAAGTCCACCCGTAAGACTAAATGTTTGACTTTTTAGACCACCTGGCGACGTTTTTGGATAATTTCAATATCATTTTCGTATTCCATGGGCCCAATTGACTCTAGGTTTGAATCTCTGAATTTCTGGTTTGAAACAAAAGTTGTTAGTCATTATAAAATTCTCAAAATTAAATTCGATAAAAATTTAAAAAAACGTAATTTGATCAAAATTCATGAATATGAGAAAATTTTCCCCTTATTTGAAATTTTTGATCGTTTTTCAGTCTATATCGTCGTATAAGGGACAGTTGATCAATATTTCCTTATAATTATCTAATCGGTCATATTTCATTATTTTGCTCTTTACCGCCCTTCATAATTTTTTGAAAAAAAAGTGTCATCAGATCTCAAGATTATTTTGTTTGAAATACACAATAACAATTTCAAATGAATTCGAGGTCATTATCATTGTCAATATACTTATGAAACTTCAGCATTTTTGTCAAAAATTGACTTTTGTGGCCCTATATTCAAAATTTAGACATGACCGCACTCGTTTTGAAAAAAAATTTAGTTTCAAAGGCGCTAAATAATTTCTCGTCTTCTGTGAAATTTTAAGAGTGTCAGTCTCTTAAACAAAAATATTGATAAAAAACTGTTATTTTATAAGGACAAGTAGGCAAAGACCCCCCATAACTTTTTTTTAGGGGTCTGAGATGGGTATGTTCTAATATAAAAAATGATTGCCTTGATTAGCGCTACAGAGTAAACATATCAAAACCTATTTTTAAGCATTTTTTTTTGAGAACCAACTCAGAAGCCGCTGCCGACAATTTTCAAAAAAATCTGGATTTGAAAAATTGAAAGTTTTTGAATTTTTGAGAGGAATATACCTTTTCCGAGAAATGTATAGTTTCGCCTTAGGGGACAACGCGGTCAGCCTAAGCATTATTTTTTTCGGAAGTGAAATTTTAAAAATTTTCAACTTCAAGTATCCATGAAAAATTAAATAATTATAAAACTGAATTTAAGCGATCAAAATTGTCCAAGTTGTACTTCATTACCATATTTACTTGAAAAATACAGAAAAAGTGTAATAATCTGCCTTTTATAGGTAAAATAAACATTTTTTATCAAAAATTCATGATTTTCCATAAAAATTTTTGACTTATTTATAAATTACTTTTGATTTATGAGATATTAATCAAAGCGGAAAAAATAAATCAAACTGTGAGTAGGCCAGCATACTTGTGCTGATCGTTTTCGACAAAAATGCAACTTATGAAGACAACTAACCTTGCTTTCTCACTATATTTTCTAGAACAAAAAATTAAAATTCTGGAAATATAAAATGTCGGATGCAATAATATCACCTTCAACTTTCTTATGCAGAACAAATTGAAATTCAACTGCCTCAAGCTTTCTGTAACAACGTTAAAAGTAGAGCCACAATTGTGCTCAGTGCCTTGGCGGATTTTTTTTTTTATTGCTCACAAGGGTTAACCGAGATTAACTATCTTACTCAAACAAACAAATATTATCATGAGTTACTTTTGAGGAAACCTAAAACCTACTATCTCAACGAAGAGAGTTTGAACCTTCAGTTCATGGACAATAAGATCAATTTCTTGACAACAATTTAGTGTCAAAGTAACCACAAAGCTACTATTATCTCGAACTATTTATCTAAATGGCCACGAAAGCCGCTAGAGAGCAAAAACGCGGCCATATGCAGGCTCAAATAAAATGAAGCTATGTAGTAAATCGTATCAGAGAAGCAAAAATGAAGTTAAAATTAAAAAAAAGCCCAAGAGGCCATTGGTAAAATTATATCAGAGAGTTCACTGGTAATAGATTCTGAAATTACCGTTTTCTGAGGCAAAAATGGAATTTCAAAAATATGTTTTTGCATAAATATATCGATCTAAATTTATTTATTTCGACATTATTTTCAATATTAATGCCTCCCGGCGGGTCCTAACGGAGACTGTTGTATGTATTATTGTGTACACTTGCGCAGGACAACACTTTTTGATGTAAAAAAACAAGGATTGATGCAAGAAAATATGATTTTTAGGGTAAACCGTCTGATGCAATTCCATAAATAAAATAATTCTATTAAAAATCATTAACTTTAGATTTTATTAGGCTTCTCTCTTTAATGATAATTTTAGATAGCATGCCTCCCGCGGGCCCTGCCGGGGGCTGTATTCTGTATTATTGTGTACACTGGAATATGCCAAACTTTTTGATGTAAAAATGTTTGAAAACTGATTTTTAGAATACAATTGGTCCGTGATTAGTATTTCAAATAGTATGTATTTCAAATAATATGTTACAATTTGTGTTTGAAAGATGATTGTGTACACTAAGGGCATGCAAAAATTTTACTTGGGTACATGATACAAAAAACATGGTTATTTTGCGAGGAGGCCGATTAAAGGGAGTTTTATGTTTTTAATTCAAATTTGTGAAAAAATGAGCCCCAAATCGGCCGAAGGCCGATTACAGGGAGTTTTATGTTTTAAATCAAATATGTCGAAAATGAGCCCAAAATCGGCCGGAGGCCGATAAAAGGGAGTTTTATGCTTTCAATTTAAATTTGTTAAAAATGCGTCACAAATCGGCCGAAGACCGATTAAAGGGAGTTTTATGTTTTTAATTTAAATTTGTTTACAATGTGCCTCAAATCGGAAGAAGGCCGATAAAAAGGAGTTTTGTGAAATTAAAATTTGGTTAATAATGAGCACCAAATCGGCCGAAGGCCGATTTAACGCGAGTTTATGTTTATTATACAAATTTTGTTTGAAAAATGAGCTCCAAACGGCAATAGGGCAGATTCAAAGCGAGGTTATGGTTTTAGTTTAATTGTTGAAAATGAGCCTCAAATAGGTGATGGCCATTAAACGCGAGTTTATGTTTTTAATTCAAATTTAAGAAATGTAATAATTTTCTTAATATCACAAATTTTTTCCATGATTACGTTTTGATGTTTAAGAATCACAAATTTAAATTTGAAACATAATGCTCACTTCAATCGGCCTTTGGCCGATTTAGGGCTCCCTTGGAGTACCCCAAGCCATTTAGTGATTTTCAAACGTTTGTTCTGAGCTGAATAAAACTTGCTTGAATTTCATGTTCTTAGGCCCAGGAGATATTTGTCTAAATTTTTCGAAAAAACGTAACAAAAAGTTTTTTGTATGATTGTACCGGTATTTTTATCCAAAAAGTCATTTTTCGACTTTTATCTGTTCAATTTCATTTAGCGATGTATTAACTATTTTTGATTTTTGTGAGCATACCAAATTTTAATAGTTAAAAAATATTTGGCGCTTCAGATATTATTTTTTCTCCTTTAATTTGCCTACAATCACTGATAAAGTCCTCAAAATGGCTGTTTTTGGTACCCTGAGCGCTAGTTGAATTTTATTTGGAGCACAGTAAGCTTATTTTTTCGCGGAAAAAAGCACTTTCTTAAAGTTGCGAGCTCATGATTTTTATGCGCTTAATATTTTGCTATCTTTTATAGTTATGGCTTTATGCGCAGTCAAAGTTTTGCTTCCTGAAAAATACGTCGATTTTATCAATCTAAGAAATTTCAAAATTTTTTTACGAAAATTAAAATTTTTTTATTTTTTTAAGATTGAATTCAAAGTGAACTCATGCAACAAAAATCAGCGTCGACGGATTTCAACTTCGAAAGTTACAGACAATCGAAGGAAATTTATACTTAGAAAAAATAGGAAATTTTGGAATTTTTTACAAATTTTTTACATCGAAAATTAGATGAAAATTAGCTTTCTACTATGTCTGAGAGCCGAAATATAACTCGCGTGGGGTACACCCTTAAATCGGCCTTCGGCCGATTTGGGGCTCATTTTTAGCAAATTTTAATTTTAAACATAAAACTCCCTTCAATCGGCCTTTGGCCGATTTGAGGCGCATTTTTAGCAAATTTTAATTTAAAACATAAAACTCCATTTAATCGGCCTTCGGCCAATATGGGGCTCATTTTTAACAAATTAAAATCAAAAACATAAAACTCCCTTTAATCGGCCTCTGGCCGATTTTGGGCGCATTTTTAACAAATTAAAATCAAAAACATAAAACTCCCTAAAATCGGCCTCCGGCCGATTCGGGGCGCATTTTTAACAAATTTTAATTAAAAACATAAAACTTCCTTCAATCGGCCTTCGGCCGATTTGGGGCTCTTTTTTTTCAAAAATTTAGATTAAAACATAAAACCTCATTTAATCGGCCTTCGGCCGATTTGTGGCGCATTTTTAACAAATTTAAATTGAAAGCATAAATTTCCCTTTAATCGGCTACCGGCCGATTTTAGGTTTTTTTTCACAAATTTAAATTAAAAATATACAACTTTCTTTTATCGGCCACCGGCCGATTTGGAGCTCATTTTTCACAATTTAAATTAAAAACATTAAGCTCCTTTTTATCGGCCTTTGGCCGATTTGGAGCTCATTTTTTTACAAATTTTTAATCTGAAATTTTTGCAGCATGAAAAGTTTCACGACGTCGAACACCCAAATGTAATTTTAACGCATTCTATCCTAAAGCTCTTTACTTGCTTCAAACCGAATGTTGCTCTCTGCGGCTCCGAGTTCCATTTTCGATCAAAATGTCTGTATTTGAACCCAATAGCTGAAATTGTCAATCTTTTAATCAATATTATAAAGTTTAATGTGATGAAGTTTCTTGCCGCTAATATTGGACGAACGTTTTTTGTTTTCCTTCTCTTAATTTATCATGTTGGAGTTTTGCTCTCTGGCAACGATCCGTCGTATAATTTATGAGAAAAAAAAGTTTTGTGGAACTAAGTTTTCCGTAGTTAGATCAATTCAGCATTTTAGGCCATGATGATTAATTCAAAATAAATTATTTTTGCTCTTTATCACCACCTGTAAACATTTTTCAAATTTTTTTAGGTCATTTTCGTGATCATTGGGGTCGATGTCCTAATAAACGCTGTTTCTGATGAAATTTGACATTTCCTAGTATTCAAAATTTTGACCCTAGGGGAAATCAACTTACAGGTCTTGTGAGACTCTGGAGATGAATTTGAATACAATTCCAAAATTTGGGCTGAAGAAACTTACGGAGATCTTGCTGAAAAAAAATTTAAGTTGTTGTATGTCACATGAGTCCGGAAACGGGGCAAAAAGATTGGGGTTTTTTTTGCATGAAATTCACATTCTCTGAAATTCATAATTCGGTGATTTCTCTCTCTAGCATCATCTGCGTATATTTTATTAGTAAATCAAAAGTTATTTCTTAATAGCTTAAGTTTCATCCTTTTGCCATAGTTTTTATCAAATTAAACATTTTTTCGATCATGATAAGAAATTCTGGATTTACAGTTTTTGCTGTCTAGCACCACCTGTGAACATTTTTGTATTTTAAGGTCAATTTTGTGATAAATGGAGTTGATGTCTTAAGCTTTGCTCGTCATATTCACTCGTAACAATTTTCTAATGTTGGAGTTGGCGCTATAGAGTGGGGAACGGTTGGGAAAATTTGACGATTTTTCAAATCGATCTTCTCCTTCATGATTAAGCTGAATTTATTTAACCTCTTACACTTGTGTAAAAACCAAATGTCGAATAATATTTGGAATAAATTTGGGATTTGCCCCTGATTGCTTCTTGAGCGCCAAAATATGCTATCTCAGTCAATTTTAAAATCGATTCTCCTCGTTCAATTATTCGTCAGATTTTCAGTTCATGTGAATACTTTGTTAGCCTTTTAAACAACTTGTCGAAAAAAAACTTTTGTCCCCTTGTTCATACAGGTGCCTTTTCGAAGTTAAATATTTTTTTTGCTCCAATTATCTAAAACCAGATCTATTGTAAATCGACCTCTGTGGAATTTTATTTTCTTCGAGTTTTAACTTCGTATCCACTTTGTTTTTGGTGGAGTGCAATTACGATTTCATTATTTTTATGCTTCAAATTTTTGATAAGAAATTAAGTTTATTGTCTTATTTTCCTTTAGATATTTTGTTGTACTGTGTGAATAAACTTTTTGATTGTCTACATAAAGTAAGCGATGTCATGCCATGGTGTTAAGCCGTTACTTTATATTGACAAGGTTTGGTTGACAACTAATTTGTTCGAATCAAAATAACCAATTTCTCAGAACAAGTTTTTATTTCCAATGAGAAAACAGTTCAGAGGACCTTCATATTACTATAAAATATTTTTTACTGTAAATTACACCCATGATTGCATATCGACATAAGTGTATTGCGTGACGATAACGAACACTAGTGTGATCGCGATTTTTAGTTTTGATCATGTTTTTTAAATTACTGATTACTGTATTCTATTATATATTAATTCTTAGGTCATTGTCTTCACAGTTCTCATAAAGCTCGCCACTGACCACCCCTTGGGGTGTGTTATGTTACGATGTTGGAATTGCTGGGAATAGCCTCTCTCCAGCTGGACTGGAAGCGGGCGATTAACGGGTCAGATAAGAATAAATGCGGAACAAAATATAGAGCTAAACCTTTTCTATCGAACGCAAGTAAAATTTTTTTCTTCTGGTGAGTGGCTCACCGGTGCACGCATTGAAACCGTAATATGCTCTCATACAAAATTCTCTAATTCTCGGGTCAATTTTGCTCTACATAGTAGCTTTGTAGCCGCCAATGAGGGCAAGAGGTTTTGATTAGATGATTAAGAGATTTCCCGCCTATGAAGATATGTTGCTCATACAACTCCTGACGCAGCGTGTCTCAATTTCTGGGCTCTTAGAGACGAAATGACTCAAGTGGATGTTTTTGTTATTCATTGTCTGCATTGTTGTTTGGTTATCCACCTTGGGCCGGGCTTTTTAAACTTTTTTTTTCGGTTTTAACCCTTGTGAGCACAGAGCCACAATTGTGTCAGTACCGTTAAATCATTCAAAAAGGCACAAACGGGGGTCCGTTAGAATCTTTTCTTTTTCAACAATTATAAGATTTCGATTCGGTTCCAAAAAAATAAATTGATTTTTTTTTCGATTGTTTTTTGGTTCGTTACGGTGAGGTTGATTTATTAGGATTTTTCGCCTACTTGGTTTCATTCCGGAAAAAAATTACTGTTTGGCAACTAGACATCAAATACAAAAAAGATGTTTAGCCAGTTTTTAGGAAGTGTTTTGTGCATGCATAACAGTTCAATACCAAATTTATTGGTCTCTGGGAGTTATAGGCTGAGCCGCGGGTTATCTAAAAATTGGCGCGTCAAACCCCCGAAATCAGAAACCTGGTTTTTCGAAAGTAATTCTTCTATATTTTCTTCTTTCTTATAATTTTTTATGCGTCAATATTCAATGGCGAGTTTTTTTTTGAAGGACTCGATTGGCTGGGGAAATCCATAACAGCTGTATCATTTTATGATTTTTGTTATTTCATTGCGGGTAATAGCCTATAATTAATTTTGAGACATGACATTTCCTATTTTTTTGAGACACTAACTGATATCTTCGATAATTGTTAAAATTTTATTTAAAACGGTGCGAACTTTACTAGGCTGTCCAATATGTTCTTATTGAAATATGAGCTATACAGAATTTACGAACTTTTTTAGAGTTTCTCTCACAATCTTTTATACTATTTTTGTAAGTGCTTAATTGTGGAACAATATTTATCTTTTTCAAAACGACAGTCTCGATGTTCTAAACCTTAGAGACAGTTTGACCTGACCGTTATTGAAAAATCGTTTATTTGATGATTTTTTTTTTACTAGCACTGTACTTGGTGGTTTTTTTTGTGTTTAATCAACAATAAGTTCCGTATTCTGAATTAAATATTGTTCAAATCGGTCTGGAAAGTAACCTCAATTCACTTTTTCATTTCAACATCTTCTTAAATTTTGTCAAAACAAGAGAGAATAACCTTTATTTTGAAAATAATTCTATCATTTTTTTAATTGTTTTCATCTAAAAATTCAAAATTTGCAACAAAAAATTTCAAAGTGACCCTATAGCAAAAAGGACCAATGCAATCCAGTGGTGAGCCAATGTGCAACCTTTTCGAAAGCTCGTTGTTGCCCATCAGCTTCTCCACGAAGGATGTTGCCCATTGCTCTAACTAGTCCGATTTTTTAATTTCGAACATGTATTTTCTGAAAACTTAAGGCGGGTGGGTCATGTCTGATTGCATTTTGCAGAGCTATTTCAGGGCTCTGAACTGAGCAATATTTCAAATGCCTTTGTAGATCCTTCCTTTCTTGCTAAAACGAACTCCAAATCCATTTGATCATTCCCATGGTACAGTTATCGTTAACAAGTGCATTTTTTTCAACTGCAATCTCATCTCTCCCAGACGGTTATCAATCGAGCTAATTTTCACGATACCGTAACGTAGTTTGTCAACTTGTAATCACAGTATTTTTTTGATTCCGGTGGACTGAACAATTCTGACGCAACTAACCGACGATTTTTCACAATTCAGACTTTCAATGTATCCTCCACCGAGGATTTTTCGCAAATGGCTCAAATTTTTATCAAGTACTCTGTTAGGAAATATGTAAGAGTGATCACAAGTTTTTTGCATTGAAGCTAAAACTCGAAATATGATTTTTTTGGTATTTTCGGAAAAATTTTCGAAAGTTGCTTCGTTATTTCGACAGTAGGCTCAAAAAGCCGCTGTAACCTGAATTGAGAAAGTTGCTTACGTTCAGTGTTGATATTTGAAGTTTTTAGTGGTCAATCGAGCAACGTTATTTTTCTCATCTTTTACAACTACTTAGAAAAAATCGAAAATGCTTGAAATTTTGATTTTTTTGTTGTGATTTGGTTCTTAGTCCACTTGTTTAGTACTTATTATCACCCCCTTATCAATTTGGGAGCATTTTTATTGCCGTCTAGGCTTTATTATCGACATGACCACCCCTTAACCATTACACACCCATAATTTCTATCCCACTTCACAGCTTATTGTACTAAATTGTACAGCGTTTTTCAAAAATCATAAAAATCCACTATCACCAACCGATCTCAAGTTCACGACTTTTAAGACAAGTTTAACGAATATCTTCAACTTGTATTTTTAAAATAGATATTTTTTTAATTTTAAGGCTCAAGCGACACTCTTTCAGCGTAAAAGTCCCATTTTTCGATATTTCTGTCTCATATCAAACCAGACATTGTCAACGATATTATTTTAATTAATATGATAGCATAATAATTACCTAACTAAAGCATTTTTCGAATTTTTTCTGCTAAGTATTATTTGGAGTAACGAAATTATTTGTAAATCTTTTTCAAAAATTTCTCGTTTTTTCTTATTTTGGGGTTCGATTTAAATAAATTGTTTCATAATCTATTAGATGACATTTTTTTGATTAGTAAAGAGCACAAAAGGCGCATTAAATTTGGTTCGATCATATTATCAAAAAATGGTTATATTAGGGATGATGTTACCTGTTTGAATCTGCGGGGTAAGCGTCTGTATTACGCCGCAGCGAATATAGGCCGAGCGATGTTTGTGTTCATTCGAAAAACAGATCGAAATAAAATGTTCACTACTAATTGAGGTAAGCTGTGGATTGATTAACTTCAAAGAGATAACAGTTTATATAGGAATATTTATCGGTAAGTGAGATTAATCTATTGTTATATCCGAGTTTCCATCATCCGTATGATTCGTTAATTATTTTGCTTGTGATTTCAAGTTGTTTTTTGTGATTTTTTATTTCGGCATACACAACTGCATCCCATTGGGTACAGTATAAGTTGATTAATTTTTGAAAAGTCAGTTTTGTTCCTTTGAAAATTCTGCATCAGTGGTGGAGTTTAAAAACATATTTATATAATTGTTTTTATGTACAATCGGTCAGTTTTGCTGAGCAAAGGTGTTCAGAAAAAAGTTTTCATTTTTTAGAACGCTTCTTCATTTAACAGAAGATGTCTGCCATGACATTTTAATTAACATAAATCTTAATTCCTCGTAATTTATGTATCGTCTCTTTGTTTTCGATCGAAATATTTTATACTAGACTTTTACAGTAATTGTATACGAGCTCAACTTTAAGAGAGAGCTCAAATTATATTTTTGTTTTGTCTTGGTCGTCCGGCTCTCAGTCAAAACGGAGCGAATGCAATCCTAGTTTTAAGTCGATGTTTGAACATTTCAGACATTTTTGTGTATATAGTGGGTCTCATAAAAATACTGAGCGGTTACAATTTTACATCGAATTTCTTGGATTAAAAAAATGCCCTTTTGTTCCCTATTGTCGTTCTGTGTAATGGTTAAACACAGTTTTTTCGATAGTTTGTTCCTAGATTATAAATTTAACAATTATATCGGTTGGAAATTTCACAATTATATTATTTATTTTCAGATTTATCAAA
This sequence comes from Oikopleura vanhoeffeni, assembly GCA_004367855.1. Taxonomy (NCBI): domain Eukaryota; kingdom Metazoa; phylum Chordata; class Appendicularia; order Copelata; family Oikopleuridae; genus Oikopleura; species Oikopleura vanhoeffeni. The sequence continues at coordinate 263,750 of SCLH01000976.1, read as the reverse complement.
TTATGGGTTTAAATTATGGTAAAATTATGGTTAATTTCGAGGGTGTTGCCATTGGTCTCATAGATTGAAAAAATCAAATTCTGCGAAATTGTGCCATTGGTCTCACTGTGCCCAGGTCACTGTTGCCATGGTCTCACCCACTTGTTTTAGGGGGTTGAGGCGACCTTTTTGGATATTTTTCTTTGGCCAAGTGTGACGATAACGAACATTTAAGTAAAATAAAAAATATAATGCGTTTAATATTCTTAAGTCAACACAATCTTTATTTTATTATGACATCACCATTGAGTTAGAGAGAATTTTTCACTACGCAATGTGCTTTTTACTCGGTGGATTTTGTCACGATAGACCTCTTCGAAAAACCTTTCTTCAGATTGATTTTTTTGCGTATTTCAGCATGACACCCCAATCAGCAAAAAAATTTCAAACGTCAATTTCGGATTCAATTTTAATTCCTCGAAACAAAAAACGAATTTTTTTGTCACGTTTTCGGACTATGTTGACATACAAAAACTTCAATTATTGATTTCAGCGTGATTCCGGCAAGTTCCACAGCAAATTTTTTGATTTGGTTTCAATTCGTCTCAAAGTTCTCAAGGGATGTAATTTGATGTTCCCTGGGTCAAAATTTCTCGCTACTAAAAATGTCTAATTTTTGCTGATAGGTGTGTCTGAGACTCAACATCCTTTTCAAATTGACCTTAATTACAAAAAATGTTCAACAGGTTGGTGGCTAGACAGCAAAAACTGTAATCAGATTTCTTTCATGATCGAAAAATGTTTATTGATTAAAAACTTGGCAAAAGGACTGAAAACTTCAGCTATAAGAAATAACTTTTGAGTTATTAATAAATCTACGAGATTGATTGTAGAGACGAGAAAATCACCGAATATGATTTTCAGAGATGTGAATTTTCATTGCAAAAAAAACCCCAATCTTTTTGCCCGTTTCCGGATCATGTGGACACAACAACGTTAAATTTTTTCGCAAATCTCCGTAAGTTTCTTAAGCCCAACATTTGGAATTGTATTCAGAATTCATCTCCGATTCTCACCCAACCCTGTAAGGTTGATTTCCCCTAGGGTCAAAATTTTGATACTAGGAAATTGTCAAATTCATCCAGAACAGCGTTTATTAGGACATCGACCCAATGATCCACGGAAAAATGACTAAAATTTGAAAATGTTTAACAGGTGGTGCATAAGAGCAAAATATTTATTTTGAATTAATACATCATGCTCTAAAATGCTGAATTTGATCTTAAACTACGGAAACTTAGTTCACAAAACCTTTTTTTTTCTCATTTAAATTATCCGCGGATGTTGCCAGAGAGCCAAAACTCCGAAATGATAAATTAAGAGAAGGTGAAAACAAAAAACGTTCGTCAATTTAGCGCAAGACTTCATTCACATTTAAATTTTTAATATTGATTTAAAAAGATTGACAATTTCAGCATTGTTCAAATACAGACATTTTTGTCGAAATGATACTCGGAGCCGCTAGAGAGCAACTTGGTTTTGAAGCAAGTAATTTAGGATTGAATGCGTTAAAATTACCATTTGGGTGTTCGACGTCCGTGAACTTTTCATGCTGGCAAAAATTTCAGATTAAAAATTTGTAAAACAAAATGAGCTCAAATCGGCCAAAGGCCGTAAAAAGGAGCTTAATGTTTTTAATATTAATTGTTGAAATAATGAGCTCAATCGGCCGGTGGCCGATAAAAGACAGTCGGTTACTTTTTAATTTTAAATTTGTGAAAAAAAACTAAATCGGCGGTAGCGATTAAGGGCAATTTATGCTTTCATTTAAAATTTGTTAAAATGCGCCACATCGGCCGGAAGGCCGAATTAAATGACACGGTTTTTATGGTTTAATCCTAAATTTTGAAAAAAAGGACGCCCCAAAATCGGCCGAAAGCCGATTGAAGGGAAGTTTTTATGTTTTTAATTAAATTTCTTAAAAATGCGCCCGAATCGGCCGGAGGCCGATTTAGGGAGGTTTGGTAGCTGTTTGGATTTAATTGTTAAAAATGCGCCACAAAATCGGCCACGAGGCCGATTAAGGGAGTTTTAGTTTTTGATTTTAATTTGTTACATTGGCCCCATATTGCCGAAGGCCGATTAACATGGGAGTCTTATGTTTTTTAAAATTAAAATTTCTAATGGCGCCTCAAATCGCGCCAAAGGCCGATTGAAGGAGTTCTTATGTTTAAAATTCAAAGATTTGCTAAAAATGAGCCCCAAATCGGCCGGGCCGATTTAAGGGTGTACCCCACGCGAGTTATAATTCGGCTCTCAGACCTAGTAGGAAGCTATTTTTCATCTTAGATTTTCGATGTAAAATTTTGTTGAAACTTCCAAATTTCCTATTTTTTCTAAGTATAATTTCCTTCGATTGTCTGTAACTTTCGAGGTTGAAATCCGTCGACCGCTGATTTTTGTTGCATGAGTTTCACTTTGGATTCAATCTTAAAAAAATAAAAAATTTTAATTGTGGTGAAAAAATTTTTGAAATTTCTTAGATTGATAAATCGAACGTATTTTCTCAGGAAGCAAAACTTTGACTGCGGCATACGCCATAACTGATAAAAGATAGCAAAATATTAAGCGCATAAATCATAGCTCGCAATCTTTTAAGAAAGTGTTTTTTTTCCGCGAAAAATAGCTTTACTGTGCTCCACAATAAATTCAACTAGCGCTCCAGCGGGTACCAAAACAGCATTTTCGAGGACTTTATCAGTGATTGTAGGCAAATTAAGGGAAAAAAATAATAATCTGAGCGCCAAATTTTTTTACACTTATTAAATTTGGTATGCTCACAAAATCAGAAATTATGTTCTTACTCGCCTAAATGAAATGAACAGAGTAAAAGTCGAAAAAATGATCTTTTTGGGATAAAAATTTTTTTACCCCAAGGTACAATCATACAAAAACTTTTGTTACAGTTCTTTTTTTCGAAAAATTTAGACAAATATCTACCTGGAGCCTAGAACATGAAATTCAAGACAAGTTTTATTCAGCTCAGAACAAACGGTTTGAAATCACTTAAGGGTTCGGGGTACTCCAGGGAGCCCTTAAACGGCCAAGGCCGATTGCATGAGCATTAATGTTTTCAAATGTATTTGTGATTCTTAAACAATCAAACGTACTCATGGAAAAATTGGCTGAATATTAAGAAAGATTGATTACATTTCTTAAATTTGAATTAACAACAATACAACTCCGCGTCTTAATTCGGCATTTCAGCTATGAGGCTCATTTTCAAACATATTTAAAACTAAAAACCATTAACCTCTTGTCTATTGAATCTGCCCTATTTGCCGTCTTGGAGCTCATTTTTTCACAATTTGTATAATAAACACTCAAAACTCGTCGTTAAATCCGGCCTAATCGGCCGATCTGGCTCATTATAACCAACAATATTTTAATTAGTGTCACCAAAACTCCTTTTTATCCGCACTTCTCCGATTGAGGACACATTGATAAACAAAATGTAAATAAAAAACATAAAACTCCCTTAATCGGTCTCGGCCGATTTTGACCGCATTTATTAACAAATTAAATTGAAAGAACTAACAACCCCTTTTCTCGGCCTACCGGCCGGATTTTCGGGCTCATTTTCGACGTCATTTGATTTAAACACATGAAAACTCCCTGTACTCGGGCTTCGGCCGATTTGGGCATCTTTTTTCACAATTTGAATTAAAACACATAAAACTCCTTTAATCGGCCCGGGCCGATTTTGGGCTCATTTTTCCACAATTTTAAAATNTTTTTTTCCAACAAGTTGTTTAAAAGTGTCTAAACAAAGTATTCTACATGACACTTGAAAATCTGACAATAATTGACGGAGGAGATCGATTTTTAAAAATTGACTGAGATAGCATATTTTTGGCGCTCAAGAGCAATCTAGGGCAAAATTCCCAAATTTATTCCAACATATTATTGACATTTTGGTTTTACCACAAGTGTAAGAGTTAAATTAAATTTCATTTAATATTGAAGGAGAAGATCGATTTTGAAAAATCGTCATTTTCCCAACCTTTCATACTCTATAGCGCCACTCCAACATTATGAAAATTGTTTACGATTGTGAATTATGACGAGCAATTGTCTAAGCTTTCCAAAACCGTTACTAATGTAACTCTTTCATCTCTAGTTTTTCATCAATTAAGTTCCAAAGTCAAAAATGACCAAAAATTTTTACCCTGACCACCCCCTTAAGGGGATTGTGGGTGCTTCCAGCAATGTAGTGTGGAGAAATAAGCCTTTTTTAAAACTCAAATATATTTTGTGAGAATTAAGTGAACATGTATTTTTTCAATTGTATATTGTAGTTCGTCACCTTGAATAGTATAAAATTGATTCATTTCTAGAAAATATTTTAACATCAACCCTTAAATGCATAAAACCTAATTGCTGTTTTTTCTCTTCATTGAAGTTTAACTTCATATCCACGTATCCGAATAATTTTTTTTAAATTTATCTTAATTAGCCGAGAATTTTTTTTGAAAATTCATGGCTATAGTTATATAGGCAAATGTACATTTTTTTATAAACGGAAGTTTAACTCACGAACGGTACATGCGATTTTTTTTCTCTTTTTCATATATATCACTCTCGATTCTATAAGTAAAATTCTTACCTGCTCTGAAAAATTTTGTCAGAAATTATTTTGATGTTCCTGCAAAATTGTGTAATTTTTTCACCGATGAAAAAAATTACTTAAATTAGGGTTAGGTTTTGTTTACTTTGTTGAATTGTTTTCGAGGTATAATATATGCATTTTAATAGACTAACTTCATTATATTAAAGCTTTCAGTTTATATCAAACCATCATCAGTTTTGTTTATTTGTGTAATTTTTTTCACCAAGAAATTACTGTCTAGCCGCCTGGTGAAAAAAATTGCACAATTAAAAAAAAACTCTGGCTGTATAATTTTTACAAGGGATGAAAGGAAAAGTATTTTAAGATTGTCCATAGGACTGCACTGACACAATGGGCAAAATTTACCACATCAATCACTACAACACGAACTCATTCAGTACTATCGAGTCGATAGTATCGACACGTTTAAAAGCCACTTTTGTTAAAGATATATCCATTATGAATCATAATTTATCATCGTCGGGTCCAAATTTGTTTCATCTTTTATTGAAGGCTTCAATTTGAAGCAAGCAAAATTTCGGACCTGGAGATCATAATAGATATCTAGAAATGTTATTCAAATTTTATCAAAATGCGATACAAAATGTACTACAGCAGGGTCCGGCGTATAGGTGAAACTTTTTCGCTGAAAACCTTCACCTATACCGTATAGGCTATACGCCGGATTTTACCTATACGCCGGACGTCGGGGAAGATACGCTCTGATGGTCAATAAAAACAAATCTAAGAATTATAATTTAGTTAAAGGGTAGTCAGAGAGAAAGTTAGGGTATTTGGTCAATTTTCATCACAAAATGCAAAAGTTAATGTTTTGGAAACCTAGAAACTACTTGGAATAATGATTCACGCATAATCTCGAATAGGTTCTAGAATAAAATAATTTCAACAAAAATATAATATTTTTCTATCAAAGATAGTTTTTATGACGTTTCGCCTAACAGCCATATCGGGATGAGACAGGGAGTCACAGAAATGAAAGTTGATTTATTTTACGCGCGAACTCATTACAATATTTGCGAAATTACTATGTTGAATCAGAAAAAGTGATTTTTTCGCAAACCTAACTTAGGTTTGCGAAAAAATGCACCGTTTCTGAATTCAAAATAGAAGTTCGCAAAAATATGTAAACTGATTCGCGCGTAACAAATAAAATCAACTTCCGAATCGTGCACGCCTGTCCATACGATAAGCGCTTAAGGCGAAACCGTCAATAAAAAACTACTTTGATAAAAAAAGATAAACTTTTATGTCCCAAACCTGAATATAAAAATATATTAAAGAGAAGATTATAAAAATGAATCCCAAACTGATTTCACAAAAAAGGTCCCATTCAAAAACTATACTACGCTACTATAATAAAAGTGTAAGAATACGCAACAAAAATCTAAAGGGGGTCGGCACTTTGAAGAACGGATATGGGCTCTTGACTGAAAAACTTTTCAACTGGGTTTATATTATATCTCAATATACATCAAAGTAATGTTGAATAACCGGTAACCTGTTGTAACTACACCATTTTGAAATATTGTTTTCAGAAAATTTGAGTTCGATTTAACCTTTCGAATTCGACAAATTTTGAAAAAACGAAAACATTGTAAAAAAGTGCCTTATTTTTGTCAATGTATTTTAATTATTGTTCAAAGCAACGAAAAAAAACTTTCAAAATGGCCAACTTTTATTTTCGCCTTAGGATAGTTGTTTTTTTTAAAAAAAGGAGGCCACCCTTCTCATGACTATACGGGAAACCATCAGCTGATATCGAAGAAATGGTCTTGCGATTCCAATGCCCACTAAAGCCAATAAAAATTTTATCAAGTTGATTCACATCCGGTTCAACCCGATATAAACCGAGAGTAATTTTGGAAGGTGCGAATCTCGGTGCCAGACATTTTCTTAAAATCTGCCGGAAAGTTGAATTTCTATCTTTTCGTTCTGTATATCAGATTATCTACCACATTAACTGCTGAAACTAAAAATTTGAGAATCCGGAAGAAAAAAACGAGATTCGATTTTTCTCAAAAGTTATATAGCCGAAAATGCTAATAGATAGATCTCCGTTACCGGCGAACCCGGCGTCCGATAAATAAAGGAAAAATTTTTCTCCATTGAGCTTTTTAGTTGGCAGTTGAAGCAAAAAAAATTTCCGATACTCTATGGTCCCGTAAATCGCCATGAAAAAGGGTGCTCCTTAGAAAAAAAACTACCTTAGTTGAACCACAGGTATTTTATATGCTATTTTGAAAAATCAATCCTGACATTTTTTGAGATTTGTCGAAACTATTGGAAAATATTTGAATTTAGCCTCATTGCTTGTTTCAAGAATTTTCAAACTAATTTTTCTGGAATCCTTAGCTGGAAATATTTGGACATGGCTAACTTTCATTAATGTAATATGTCTTCGTTTTGTTTCTTCGCTCTTGTTAGAAATCTGAAGTACTAAACGAACTACGGATCGGCAGAGAATTGACCCAAACCCTCATTATGTCGGAATTACAAAATTTTATCACACCCACTCGCCGAATTAAAAGCCAACCCAGTCCACCGCGTCAAATTTGTAATAATTAATCTTGAGAAAATATGTCTTCGAATGTGGTAGATTTCGGTTTTTTCGCGTTCTTTCAAACAAATTTAAATTTTCGATTTTGACGTAGAAATCGTCTAAATTAAATTTATAAATCCGGAGGGAGGGTCGAAGCGTTTTTTAGGGCTCCTAAGTAATAAATGAAAAATAGAATATTACTGGTTATTTAGACACATGGAAGCAAACGCCGCGTTTTTGGGTTATTCAAAGACGATTTATTAGAAGAACAAATCAATCTGAAGAATTCAGATATTACAAATGTAGAGAAAGTGGCAAAGTTATTTATTCTAAAGATTTTAAGTGGCAAAAAGTTTGCCCGATCAAACAACCAAAAATGAAAAAAGTGCAAATCTGTCAACATGCACCAACCCCCTTTAAAGCTACTAGGCCGTGATGCCCCATCATATCGTAACAATGCGGAGAATTTAATATTCTGGAAAAAATATTTACTAAGGAATGGAAATTGTGTCACTTAATAACCACTACAAAGAAATGTGTAGACTGTTAGTTGTCCGCATTTATATAGCACAAAGATTTCCAGAAGATTTCCCAACTTGATTTTCAAACAAAAAATATAAATATTAATCGAAAAATGCTAAAATAATGATAGTTATTTGACAGAAATTTGGCAGATTTAAGACAAATAACTATACTAGAAAAAAAATAAAGTATAAACAATTAATTTAATGGTTTTATTTCATTAAAATTCCTAATTGCCTATTTATGGCTTTTCGAAAACGCCTATTTTTGTCATCAGGAAGTTGAAAAAAAGCCATCTTTTGCCTGTCCCCTATACGCCGGAGCGTCAGGAGAAAAAGTTTATTTCAATGCGGCGATGCGAGCTTACGTAAGTTTTTGCGTAGGTTTCACTTATACGCGGGACCCTGCTGTACAAAAGCAATTTAATTGGATTAAATATTTTGCAAAAATAAAGGGTGCCCTTGGTATTGTATCAAAATGTGTTATCATCACGTTTCCTTTAGCCAAAATGTTCCAAAAATTGAATAATCACTCGGATGAAAATAAATTGCAAGAAATGAAATTGCCAATAAAACATAGGCAGATGTATATAAAATTTTCAAATTTTTGTTAAATAAATTAAATTTTTCCAGTAGTGCGGAGCCAATGGCCATGAATATGAATGATTCTGCAAAAGCAAGTGAGCCCATTTTTATCCCAGATTCGTAATTTCGAAATTCTGTTGAATTTTTGCTTGCTAATGGGTCTCCACCGTAGACAACGACGCCCATTAAATCTATGTAAAGGCAAATTATGTAAATTATTCACACGTATTCACAGTGGATAATTCACTTGAAAAGAAGTTTCTAGACTTCTGAAAATTTTAATTCGAAATCATCAGTGAATCACTGTGTCCGCTCGAATTAATGTAAAAAAACAGAACGCTTGTGAGTCACAAGTTGTGACGTAGTAGACGAAATAAAAAATGTGTTTTACTGTAATGATCGTTTAAATCCCTAACACTTAGGGGGGGACTCAACGGTTTCTGATATTTCAAATCAAAGCGCAGAACAAAACTGAACAAGTTATGGAAATTTTGATAGACTAATACCCTGAGCACCACAGCACCAGGCGGGAGAAGAGTTCCAGAACACTAATTTGATCTTCAATGTCTTTTGTCTCAAAATTGAAACTTGATCAAAATTTGTATGAATAACGGGTTTTACTTCGTCTATAATCACCAAATTGACTCTGAACTTACAGCGCCTCTAGTCGGCGAAATTATATCGCAAAATTATGGGCAGTTTAAATTTCTTTTCGGTCGTTTTTAGCCGTATATTTTTTTCAAGGATCAAGGGCCTTCGGCTGACAGATCGTGACTAATTGAAAAATACAAACAACGTGAAATACTTGCAACCAATCAAAAATCCGTACTTTAGAATACGCCAATAAATTACACTTAAAATTGCGTGGTCACCCAATCATATTCTCGCATTTCGCATAACTCAAATAGTCTTGATCTGTCAGCAGAGGGCCCCTAATCAATATATCATACTATATATATAGTATATATTATATCGTAGAAATTAAAAATCTAGAAATATTGTAATCGAGCTTGCACTCATTAATAGGCTTTTTAATATCGAAATTCAGTTAAACTTTGGTTGGATCATAGGTTTCAGCAGTAGATTCCAATATATAAAGTAACAAAACAAAGCCTCCTCAGCAAAATTATTCAGCACGACAAGAAAAATCGGGAAATATTTTAATTTTACTTAAAAATACTAGGTCTACAAACATAGATATATTGTTAATACAACTTACTTGTGACATAAATATCCACGGGAATAAACGCAAGCCAGTTGAATGAAAATGTAATGCATAAAACCAATAGTTTTTTCGGTGTTGACTGTACCATTCTTAAGGGGGTGCCATAAACCCAGCAGACTTGAGTCATTATAACTTACGAAAATAATAAGTCAGTATTATTTTTTATGCTTATTGTTAGCTGAACCGTATAATATGTTTCAGCTTGATAAAATTATTTTATTCATTTAGGAAGATTTGAGTTCGAGTTTTCCATTTTTTGAATCTGTAAAAGTTTTAAAAAAAATCCAAACTATTATGAAAATTTCCGCATTTTTCGTCCAAAATTTTTGTTTGTTTTGTTTATTTAATCTGTGGGTAAAAACCAAAAAAATAGCCACTTACTTTTCATGCTGGATTCTACATGATTTCCTGACGCTGGTTTGAAAAATCATAAAATTTTTATCGAGTTTTTTAGAAATATTATGAAAATTTTCCGCAAATCATGTTAGGGTGTTCCAGGTTACTCACCTTTTTGATGTTTAGCCCCTAATTTGGAAATCAAACAAGTACATTTGGTCAGAGAAAATAATTTCGATGTCAAATTTTCGAAAGAAATACTGCTTTCTAATTGGTTAAAATAAAAGTTGTTTTAAATTCGTCAATTTTAATCTCAAAAGGTGCACCTTAATTCACTGATAACGCCTATATATTTTTTAAATAGGTTTTTAATATAAATCGGAAAATATCCTACAATCAAAATAGCCAAAATTGTCAAAATCGACGAAAAATGACGGTATTTTTTGAAAAATAGTAATCAAAGATTTTTGCCAAAAATTACTTTTCACCAGCGATTATGAAACGAAACAGTGCGGTCATTATGCGCATACTGTCGACATCAGAAATCCACGACCGAATTTATTCCCAGGCCGGACTATGTCAAAAAATTGGACATTTTTGGCTGTTTTTTGAGAAAATAGGTGAATAACTACAAGAAAAAAGTGCTAACTTCAAAAAAAAGACACGCAATCATATGTTAAAAATTAAGAGCTTCAAATCGAGCTCAGTTCCGGCGCCACTTGCTGAAGATAAATTTTAGAATAAATGATTTAAGGGGATAGTGTCCGCAAAAAAAGTTGGCCTGAAAATCTTATATAGACTATATAATATAGTACTAAACCACCCCAAAAAAAACGATTGGTGATGGTCTCGTCGATTAAACAAATTTTCGAAAATTTTTTATCAAATTTTTTTGGTTTGAAATTGATTTTTTCTTGAAAAACGGCGCGTAAAGATTGAGCTCTCCGGTAATTTGGTCGTGAATAAATTGGAATTTTTTTGGCTTTGAGCATAGCAGTGAGTAATAGGGCATAGTTTGCAGTGAACTAAAATTTTTGGCAAGCAGGTCCTTTATTATTTTTTGGGGTTTGAAAACAAAAAACCTGTTTTTCTAAATGAAATATTAATTTTTGAAATTAATTTTGATTAAATATTTTTTCTAGAATAAAATTCTTTCAACGATCCCGAAACAATTAAATTAATAGCTTAATGAAAAAAATCGGTGATTTCTGACCTGGAACACCCTAAATCATGTCCAAAATTTTGAATTTGTGGTTTTTCGAATTCTCAATAAAAAATCAGGTAGAATCACTTATTTAATTTTTTTGTATCTATTAAATCTCCGTATGTCAACTAATGGGTTGCTCGCGCGATTATCATTTCTAAACTATCTATGAAATTTTTAACACTTGGCTGTACACTTGATAAGTGCCATTTGGCACTAAATTTATAAAAATTGTATGCTAGCAAAAAATTTCCAACAAAATTGCGGGTGTAATAGGCGCCATTTCTTCAGATAGTAAGAACATTTTTTAATATCAAAACGCTATTAAAGGTCAATTATGGTCTCAAAAAAAGTTGTTTTTCTCTACTTTTGGCCATTTTTGACCATTTTTCATAGAAAAAAAACTTTGATATTAAGGAAATTTTTTACTTTGCAAAATAAAAAGACTTTTAAGCGCATTACACCCGACAATGTCTGAAGTTTATTAATATTGCCTTAAAATAAAATTTTATAGTCTGATTAAGGAAATGGATGTACAGTGAAAAATGGTTTTTAATATTTTCACAGATAATTAGTTATGTTAAGAAATTAAAAATATAAACATTCCCAAGAATGAACACTTTTATTGTAGATAAAAGATAAAAAATTAAATTTTCACATTTTTTTTCTTTCATATATCGCTGTGAAAAAATGTACCAATCTGCAGGACTTATGGCACTCCCTTAAGAAAGTTTTCATTTCGGACCATAAAACTGTTTCTGGACATGTTTTTTGTTCCTCTCTAATCGAAGCTGCAGTCAAAATGGCCGAACCGGATAAAATTACAATTGAAAACATTGTTATCAGAATAAAATGAGAAATTTCAAGAAAACCAGCAATTAAAAATCCAAGACAGCCACCAAACCCCATGAAAATTCCCTTTGAACTGGATAGAATCTATGATTTAATGCAGCCTCCGGTCAGCAATAATGACTCAGTATTGTATACCGTTAACAGTTTACGTCAAGATTAGCAACTGTCCGGACATGACCCGATATAACAAATCTACAGAAAACATTCGACAAAATAGCTGAAAATTAAAATCCAAAAATTAAGCCTTTTGACGATTTTGATTTTTGAAATAATAATCGTACCCACCATAAATTTATGGGTAATTTAGCGTTGAGCTTAACAACAAACAATTTGGCTAAGGATGTATAGAAATCAAGGATTTAGAACCACAGGCGGAGATAGAGAACTTTATGTGAACATATATGAATATTTTCGAATATCAGATAAATTTTATAAAAATCCAATCACTCTGGTGTTAATTACACTATTTAATAGACTGATCGCAATTTTTTTAGCCTAGAAGTACTTAATATTATTGTATTGGTTTTGAGACATCAATATTATATTTAATTTCCATGCAAAATGTTATTTATTTATCGTTTTGGGTAAGAAGCCATCTTCACATTGTGAAGTTTACAAGTCAGATAAAATTTCAAAAAAGTTTGTGACGAAAAATGCAGTAATGCAATTTCACAATCGGAGTTTGAATTTGTGCAACATTTTTATATACCTGACAGGCATGACCTGTGTGATTCCTGATGATGTCTTAAATTCAAAAGAACGGTAGTGGGTACCTTAGATACGTTTTCAAGAAAATTTCTCAATTTAAAAAAACTTAGGCTGTATAACTTGAAAATACTCGAGCTTTAAATTGGAAAAACCTGAAGCTCGAGTATTTAAGCCTAATTAAAAAAAAACTTTCGCGCACAAATTCAAACTCTGATTCTGAAACTGACTTACTGCATTTTTCGTCATAAACTTTCTGTAAATACTACTTTGAATGAAAAATAAATATACTTATTATGTCGTAAATTCAAAAAACGGTAGTGGGTACCTTAGATACGTTTTAAAGAAAAGTTTTCCAGAAATTATATCCATTTTTTTATATTTATTGCTCTTTTTTGTTGAATTGGGCATGTTATAGCTTCTAATGTGAATGCTGAATAAGGCGCTCCCATTGAGTCAAGACTCCAATCCATAATTTGAAGAGAAGTAATTGCAACTTGAATTGGGATAAACTTAGTTTATTAAACTATCGAAAAATATAAATCTCGAGTTTTTTTATTCACCACAAATTTTTTGGTCATAGGCTACGACTCATAGCAAACGATAATTGCCCTTTTGTTGTCTAGTAGACAATGTCTACTGGAATATAAAATTCCAGATAAACAAAGTAAACACTACTTGAAAGGTTTAAACAAGGCAGTAGTTATTTTATAAGGTTTCATTTGGAAACAATTAAGTAATTTGGGTTCAATAAGTATGATCATAATGAGTGAGTCACTCAGAGTGACTAAAACAGTTCCACGGAGTTGGGGTACGCACTACGGAGTCCGGACCCCTTATCGTCCAATTTATCCAGTTTTGGTACAATCTGAGTTTTTAATGTCACATTTTTTCTGGTGGCTAGACAGCAAGTTGCCGAGAAATAACAAATAAACGAAGGCTCATTTATAACATTTGTTTGTCAGAGAAAGAATGTAACAAATTGATGACAAAATGTGACAATTTTGGCGAAGAAAAACATCAAGCCAAGAAACTCAGACCCATGATTTCAAGAGTGATCCATATTTGTGTTCAAAAAACTTAGTTTCATCCCTGGCAGGCAGCGCGAAAACTGAGTCTTTATAACTCAATGTTGTAAAAATAAGACCCATTCCGACACATGCAAGTGCTCCAAAAAATAGTATGAAAGGTTTCCGTCGACCAATTTTAGAATTGCATCTGAAAAGTTTGTTTTTACCACAAAGAAAAAATTTCATGAGATCTACCTGTCTGCCCAAAACCCAATTAATGGATTTATAGATAATGATAAAATGGCTGGACCCATCCATACTAGCGAACTATGTGCATCAGATAAACCAATTATTTTCAAAATTGGTAACACAGTTACACCCTAAAAATATTTTTATTAATAAATTTACTTCATTTTTCAACGTTTCGATTTCATTATTTAAATCATTTCAGCAAATCATACAAGCAAAACAGTTACACCCTAAAGTTATGTTTATTAAGGGGGTGAGCGTCGTAATCTGGTACCTTTCAATCCCGCCTCATAATAATTCTAGGGCAGTTGTGAAAAATCTGAGGATACTCGTTTATAGGTCTAGCCTTCGCCTAAGGATTCCATATCTCAAACTTATCATTGTTACATCACACCACCAGGTGGTGAGTCTATTCTTGAACACTAAACAGTTTTTTTAAAATCTATCTTCTTTTAGACCCCACATACAAAGCGTCTCAAAATTCACACAAAGTACGGAAAGAGTGAGGTCACTAATATGTTTGTCCCATTTTTTTGAATTTCGNGCTCAAAAAATTACGACGCCCACCCCCTTAAGTTGTCGGATGAATACAGTATTTTCTATACAACCAAAACAGTCACACCTTAAGATTATTCTTATTGAAATTAATGTTGAATACAGTCAATTTTATAAAAGTGTTTAGTAATGTCACTAGAACAATACTAGAATATTATGCATTTTTTCTGGTGTCCATTTTTTGAAAATAAAATGAACTGATTGCAATATATTATATGAACGTTCACCTCATGTGCGTCGAGAAGCTCAATTCAAATATTGGCAGAATGTTCTTTAAAAATCAGCCAACCACCAATCAAATCATTTAAAAATGCAAAAAAAACATCGTAGAATTGTCTCGTTAGAATACATTATAAAGAATTTCGCAAGGTTGTCAAAAAAATAACTTATTTTTTTTTGTGAAATTTTTTCAAATATTACGGAGGGTTGATTTTTTGAGGTTTTTTTCCAATCTTTTACTTCTAAAAAAATTAAATGCGACCTATGGCGTCAATTAAAATTTGAAAATAGCCAGTTTTTAGGAAAGTGTTTTGTCCATGGTTGACACTCAAAACAAAGATTAATCGGTATACAGGAACAGATATTTTTTTTCATTAATGATATTTCAAAATTTTCAGTTTTAAGTATTTTACGAAAATATTTTAATTATTAAAAAATTAATTCGAGCAATTAAATATTGTCCACAGAGTCACTTGATTNTGAGACCATCAATATTATTATTTCTTTCGCAAAAATGTTATTTATTTATCGTTTGGGTAAGAAGCCATTTCACATTGTGAAGTTTACAAGTCAGATAAAATTTCAAAAAGTTTGTGACCGAAAATGCAGTAAATTGCAATCACAATCGGAGTTTGAAATTTTTGCAACATTTTTATATACCTGACAGGCATGACCTGTGTGATTCCTGATGATGTCTTAAATTCAAAAGAACGGTAGTGGGTACCTTAGATACGTTTTCAAGAAAATTTCTCAATTTAAAAAACTTAGGCTGTATAACTTGAAATACTCGAGCTTTAAATTGGAAAAACCTGAGGCTCGAGTATTTAAGCCTAATTAAAAAAAAAAACTTTCGCGCACAAATTCAAACTCTGATTCTGAAACTGACTTACTGCATTTTTTCGTCATAAACTTTCTGTAAATACTACTTTGAATGAAAAATAAATATATACTTATTATGGTCGTAAATTCAAAAAACGGTAGTGGGTACCTTAGATACGTTTTAAAGAAAAGTTTTCCAGAAATTATATCCATTTTTTTTATATTTATTGCTCTTTTTTGTTGAATTGGGCATGTTATAGCTTCTAATGTGAATGCTGAATAAGGCGCTCCCATTGAGTCAAGACTCCAATCCATAATTTGAAGAGAAGTAATTGCAAACTTGAATTGGGATAAACTTAGTTTGTTATTAAACTATCGCAAAAATATAAATCTCGAGTTTTTTTATTCACCACAAACTTTTTGGTCATAGGCTACGACTCATAGCAAACGATAATTTGCCCTTTTTGTGTGTCTAGTAGACAATGTTCTACTGGAATATAAAATTCCAGATAAACAAAGTAAACACTATTGAAAGGTTTAAACAAGGCAGTAGTTATTTTTATAAGGTTTCATTTTGGAAACAATTTAAGTAATTTGGTTCAATAAGTATGATCATAATGAGTGAGTCACTCAGAGTGACTAAACAGTTCCACGGGTGGGGTACGCACTACGGAGTCCGGACCCTTATCGCCAATTTTATCCAGTTTGGTACAATCTTGAGTTTTTTAATGTCACATTTTTTCTGGTGGCTAGACAGCAAGTTGCCGAGAAAGTAACAAATAAACGAAGGCTTCATTTATAACATTTGTTTGTCAGAGAAAGAATGTTACAAATTGATGACAAAATGTGACAATTTTGGCGAAAGAAAAACATCAAGCCAAGAAACTCAGACCCCATGATTTTCAAGAGTGATCCATATTTGTGTTCAAAAACTTAGTTTCATCCCTGGCAGGCAGCGCGAAAACTGAGTCTTTATAACTCAATGTTGTAAAAATAAGACCCATTTCCGACACATGCAAGTGCTCCAAAAAATAGTATCGAAAGGTTTCCGTCGACCAATTTTAGAATTGCAATCTGAAAAGTTTGTTTTTACCACAAAAAGAAAAAATTTTCATGAGATCTACCTGTCTGCCCAAACCCAATAATGGATTTATAGATATAATGAAAATGGCTGGACCCATCCATACTAGCGAACTATGTGCATCAGATAAACAATTATTTCAAAATTGGTAACACAGTTACACCTAAAAATATTTTTATTATAAATTTACTTCATTTTTCAACGTTTCGATTTCATTATTTAAATCATTTCAGCAAATCATACAAGCAAAACAGTTACACCCTAAAGTTATGTTTATTAAGGGGGTGAGCGTCGTAATCTGGTACCTTTCAATCCCGCCTCATAATAATTCTAGGGCAGTTGTGAAAAATCTGAGGATACTCGTTTATAGGTCTAGCCTTCGCCTAAGGATTCCATATCTCAAACTTATTCATTGTTACATCACACCACCAGGTGTGAGTCTATTCTTGAACCTAAACAGTTTTTTAAAATCTATCTTCTTTTAGACCCCACATACAAAGGCGTCTCAAATTCACACAAAGTACGGAAAGAGATGAGGTCACTAATATGTTTGTCCCATTTTTTGAAATTTCGCTCTGATTTTCTAGATCACTTTTGAACGCCGATTTTTACAATTTTTCGTCTTCAAGTGATACTTCTCCTAGACGGATGTTCAGAAATAAGACCGTTTTTTTTACTAAGATAGATAAATATAGTGTCGTCAATATGTTTGTTCTTGGATTTTTGAATTTCACCCTGGAATTCTAGAAATATGACTATAAGTAAACCGGAGGAAATGAAAAGTTCGAAAAAAAGTTCGTCTGATCGGAACAAAAGTACCACCAAAATTGAAGCTGAGATTTCCTGATCAAAAAGTTGGCTTACAGCTAATCAAAAATTTCTAACATTCAGCGTCAAATTCGATAATTAGGTTTAACATTTTTGCTTAAAAATAATTGAAATTTCTAGAATTCGATTAAGACATTTCCGATAATTTTTAATGTTCATGCATCGTTTTCGGTGGGTCATATTCACCAACAAAAAATGTTCATATCATGGTAAGATACCCGTTTTATGCGGTTTAAGCAAAAAAATATTCGAATTTTGAAAATTCTAGATTGTTCTAGACTGTTTTGAAAAAAATATTGCCACAATGAGATTCCTTGGGTCAACTTTAGTCATGAACGATATTAATGTTCATAAATTAATTCTATAAAGAGCTCAAAAAATTACGACGCCACCCCCTTAAGTTGTCGGCATGAATACAGTATTTTCTATACAACCAAAACAGTCACACCTTAAGATTATTCTTATTGAAATTAATGTTGAATACAGTCAATTTTATAAAAGTGTTTAGTAATGTCACATAGAACAATACTAGAATATTATGCAGTTTTTCTGGTGTCCATTTTTTGAAAATAAAATGAACTGATTGCAATATATTATATGAACGTTCACCTCATGTGCGTCGAGAAGCTCAATTCAAATATTGGGCAGAATGTTCTTTAAAAATCAGCAACCACCAATCAATCATTTAAAAATGCAAAAAAACATCGTAGAATTGTCTCGTTAGAATACATTATAAGAAAATTTCGCAAGGTTGTCAAAAAAATAACTTATTTTTTTTGTGAAATTTTTTCAAATATTACGGAGGTTGATTTTTTGAGGTTTTTTTCCAATCTTTTTACTTCTAAAAAAATTAAATGCGACCTTATGGCGTCAATTAAAATTTGAAAATAGCCAGTTTTTTAGGAAAGTGTTTTGTCCATGGTTGACACTCAAAACAAAGATTAATCGGTATAGCAGGAACAGATATTTTTTTTCATTAATGATATTTCAAAATTTTCAGTTTTAATATTTTACGAAAATATTTTAATTATTAAAAAATTAATTCGAGCAATTAAATATTGTCCACAGAGTCACTTGATTTGTATATCGACCCAAAAATAATATCAGAAGTGTACGAATCTGCTTTATAGGGAAAATAACCATTTTTAATGAAAAATTGTGATTTTTTATTCAAAATTTTAGACCTATTTAAAAATAATTTTTGATTTATATTTTGAAATAGACTAAATCAGAAAAAACGATGACATGGGTCAGATCCTTGTGCATCGATTTCAATAGCAAAATAATTTGTGAAACCCACTGTGAGCTTGTATCACGTTGATATGCTTGTACCTTGCTCTTATTATTAAATTTTCTAGAACTAAAAATCAAAATTCTAGAATATCAAATGTCGGATGCAAAAATATATCGTTATGCAAACAAAATTGAAACTCCAACTACCTTGGGCTTTCTGTAATACGCACTTGAAAAAAGTCTTTATAAAGGCTTTGGTTTCTTGGCGGAACTTTTTTTTCTGTGCTCACACGAGTTAACCTTTTTTAAGACTAAAACATATCAAAACGGTCGTGGCTTTATTTCGAAACACTATTTCCACAAACTGAGAGAAATAATGATGTCAAGTTTGAAACAAACGTCAAAGTACAATCTTTGATATAATATTCTGATAAATTCATCCAACCAGCCACATCTTTGCATTTAGCATCATTTGAATCAAATTTCTCGACCGCACACGGGGTGGAGATCCATATATTTTTGTTAGACATGCTATTTGTTCTCGAACCTCGGTTTTAGCGGGACCTGACTAACTTCAGAGCAAGTTATGACAAAGTTGCATAACTCTAACAATTGTTCAGACTATACAGTATAAAGACTTTGACAAAGCATTAATAATGTATTCATCGGAAATTTTGCATTATGCATTGTTAATTCTTTGTAAAAGTTTTTATACTGGATAGTCTATACAAATTTATCAGTAACTTGTGTTTATTTTTTTCGTAACTTGCAGCGAGTTTATTCCTCTGAGATCATTTGAGTCACGTGAAAATTTAGGTTTGAAAACAAATAGCATGTCTAACACAAGTATATTTTAAAAAGGCATCACTAGGCTTTTACTTTCGCGTTCGTGCTTGAACTTATTCTTGCAGATCTTATTGGTCAAAGAAATGACATATGGTGCTCTCATGGTGGCCGGACAATTCTTGGGCTTTGTTTTGCCCAGGAACTTTTCAATAATTCCTGGGCAAACAAATTTCAAAAGTTCCTGGGCAAAATAAATCTAGAAAATTTGTTTGCCCAGGAACTTTGCTCAAAAAACGAAAAGTTCCTGTGCATTGCCAATTGTTTTGATTTGCTCATTATGTTGAAATTAAGAATAATTCCTGGACAAGGCAATTTAAATAAAATTAGCGATATTTTCAAATAACACAATTACATATTCATTTTTTGAGCTCATACACTAGTTACAATAAAGTTATATATGAGTTTATTATTTTGAACAGTATATTAAAAAATTACAAGCAAGTGTTTAACTGGTTTACTTAAATTAGTTCAATTCGAAAAAAGACAAAACGTTGTCGATAACTGCATTAATTGCATTGATATCCAAATCCTTAATTTTTCTTAGACGCAAATTATCAACGATTGAGATAATTTTGGCTTAGGTCTCCTTGTTTCGCTAATGTGTCTGGGAGTGTATTCATGCAAAAAAGTTTTGGCATTTTTTTTTCGCAAGTTGAAGGCTAGTTCTACAAACTGGCTAATCTGAATTATATCCTCGAGGCCCTGTTCGGCTAATATTTTATCGAGAATATGTCAAATTAGGAGCAGGGATACCCTTAAATACAGTGAGTGTGACCAATGAGCAACACCCGAGCTTTTCAAAAAAGTGTTGCCCAAATTCTACATTTTTCGTCTAACAAAAAAATGAGAGATTTACTTAGTATCAGTCAAATTAGTGAGTTTTTTTTGTCAATTTTAAGTCTTCTTCTATTTGGATCTTTGCACAGTAATATTTCTTCGTTCGGCGTAAGTTTACATTTTGCCGAGCAATTTTCAGCCAGACAAGTGCATACTTAATTATACTTAGTGGTAAAATTTATACTGTATACAAATACTTTATCGTCGATTTGTATATGAAAGACAAGCATTTTTTTTTCACTGAGACTAATTTGTTGAATGAATCCATTAAATATTTTGATTCGTGTATTCATAGGTTCTTCGACATCAGTGTTCTGCCTAAGAAGTAGTTATACATTGGGGGAAATAACGGCAATATATAATAGTCAGACGTTTATTAGATGCAGTACATAAAGCATATAAATGAGTATCTCAGGTAGGTCGGGTCTATATCTCAAGTCAGGGAGAGTAGAAGTGATCCTTTCCTGGCGCTTCTTGGCCTTTTATAATGTGCTCTTTACTGCTATCCGTTAGTGCCTGAGGGCCGGAAATAGCAAGAGCATATTACGCGGAACATCCAACCCCATGAAACGAGTTATTTAGGGACGATCCTTCCCCCTTTTGATTTTTGACGAATCTTTTCCTAGAGTACAAAATAAATTATTGATTGTTTCTCGGATTTCGGTTTTGACTCTTCATTGTCTGGATGGAGAGTTAACAGCACATCTTGATATTCCTTTTAATGGCTGCAAGCGGTTGTGGCTCATTGTGCAACCAGTTGTTTATTACTAATAATTATTACGACTATTTGGAGTTGTTACATTTTGAAAATATTAGTTGGTTTTTGACATTTTTCTTTCTATTTTTTTATTTAATTTTTTTCTGAAATCTTAAATTATTGTACCATCATAAAAGTTGTTACATTTTGAAAATATTAGTTAATATCAACTCAAATTTTTAATCAAAAAAAAAATGCCATATGCAATGAAAATTGGAGAAAATATACGGATAAATACGAATAAACGAAGTATAATATATAAGTGTGTACAATTAATTTGTTATCATTTTTGATTATTTGGTTTCATGGTATTACGACACCCTTTTTTTTTTTTCTATTTTTTAACCCCTTTCTTTTTTTGTTTTTTTGGTTTTTTGTACTTTTTTTGTTTTGTTTTTATTTTATTTTTTTTTGTTTATTTTTTCATTCAATGAAATTTTCCTGCTGTGTTTTACAGCAGCACCGGCATTGAGACATTTTATACTTTGCCTCTTCTATCGCCCAACGTATGGTTCGGTAGAAATTTTTAATGACTAAGTACATTATTATAAAAAGGGTGAGAACAGGTGTGCTGAATTTGTAAAATTTTCTTTGCGTCTCATTGTCAACATACGGGACCTTGAAATTTANAACATCTTAGAGTAATAAAATATTTTCGTTCTTACTTTCTCGATTACGTTATGCATTTCAGCACTGCGTTTATTAATACAGTAAAACTAAAGTGTTCGAACTGGCCCAATCAGGAATTGTAAGGTTGTTGACAATTTACATATGTTGGTGGCAGCTCACCAGCTGCTTCTAACGTCTTATGTTTCCATCATGTGGGTTCACTACTAATTATTCGCTTTTGAATCATATACGTTAAAGTCGAAAATGACCCTTTTTAGTTGCCTCGGTTCTCACGGAGTTAAATAGCTGTATCACAAAATAAATCAAGCTCGAATCGATCATTGAAGAGGTTTTCTCCCAAAATGCTGTATTATAATGCAAAGTATCGACATACCTGCTGGTCAAAAATTAACCAAGTATAACGCTTCCGTACCCGAAAGTTAATGTCAATGATTTACAGTACCAAAGAGATGCGCAATATATCATTTCCTCTTTAAACGGTATTATGAACTAGGCAGTTAAAGTGCCACAAAGTGCCGCCTAGAGGGGAATTTGTATCATGGGAAAATTACCCACTTAACGGTTCACTCAGATATAAATTCCCCTATGGCGCCACCTTGCGTGTCACTTATGACCCTACAGTACATAATACTCGTTCCAGAAAACGACCATATGCGCATCTTCTTGGTACTGTAAATCATTGATAATATCACTTCCCTACCGGAGCATATACTACACGTTATACAGTTTGACCAGCCGTGTAATCGAAACTTGCAATGAAAAAAACCCTTGAGAAACCACCTCCTGTCAGTCAGCTCTATTTTATTGTGATATGCCGCTTTTTTTTTAAACTCCCGTCGAAAGAACCCCAGGACTAAAGCGTCACTTTCGCACCTTGACAGTGGATTGTGGGCAGTAATTATTTCGACCACGGTCGCAAATATCGTATTTTTATCAATTGCATCTGACCATCCCAGCACCTCGTGATCGTTTTCAATAAAAAAAAACACCAACATTATCTTCTGCGATATTCTTTTTTCAAACATGGAAATCCGCTTGCCTAACTGAAATGCCCGAATAATGACAAACTAGCGAAAACAAAATAGACTCATTATGATTAATTTTCACGGAGATCCTGACCAAAAAAATGGAAAGCTTTTGACCAATTATTCTAGAAATTATCAACAAACAATATCGTTCGGACTTGCAAACAAACGAAGAATAATTATTCTAGATATGGATATCATTTCAGACATAAAAACACAACTCGCAAGAAATTCAAGTACTTCTAAATGAAAGTATTCATAATTATAGTTGTTCATAGTGTTGCGCCTCTTCGAATATTCATTTTTAGCCTAATCAATAAATAATCGCGCATTCATCATCAGCATAAATTATGATTGCGAGAATATAAAAAAAAAACAAAATATAAAATTTGCTTGGCTTCAAAAGTTCAATAAATCAATAAGAAAA
This sequence comes from Oikopleura vanhoeffeni, assembly GCA_004367855.1. NCBI lineage: Eukaryota > Metazoa > Chordata > Appendicularia > Copelata > Oikopleuridae > Oikopleura > Oikopleura vanhoeffeni. The sequence goes on along the minus strand of SCLH01000976.1, from coordinate 240,598 downwards.
ATTTATGAAAAAGAGAAAGAAAATACGCAGGGCCGTTTCGTGAGGTTACTTCTTTTTTGTAACAATAATCTACATCCTATATTCAACTTATAGCAAAGAATTTTCTAAAAAAAATTATTCGGTGCGAATTAAGATGAATTTAAATATGCTGTTGCAAATGGTAGTTAGAAATTTTTTCTCTGATTAACTAATCATCGCATTATGATGATTATCTGGATACTGGATATGACGTATACTTCAATGAAAAAATAAAATACCAGCAATTAGGTTTATGCATTTATAATAGTATGTATAATATTTTCTAGAATATGATATCAATTTTAATTCTCAGTACTCGATCTAATAATATACAATTGGAAAATAGAAAACGTCACTCCAATTCTCACAAAAAGATTATTTGAGTTGTAAAAAATCCCTATTTTCCCCAGCACATTACTGAAGCACCCCACAATCCCCTTTAAGTGTGATGCTGACTCTGATTACACTTTCTAGGTGAAATATACTGAAAACTAACAGTCATGAGAAAAACACGAAATGCTAATTTGGAGATCTACCTGGAGTCTGCGAAGAAAATAATTCACAAATATTTTTGACCATACATCCAATAGCTACAGTATCCGTACACAAGGTGATCCTTTCCAACTGCAAAAAAAACTATCTCCTTCTCCAGACGTAATAAAATCGAGCCAACATGTTCACAGATCCACGTAACGAGTATGCCAAATCTTTTCTTTCGAGTCGCTTTACTCGGCGATCTGAACAATTCTAGAACGCCAAATAACCACGATTTTTCCAATTCAACTTCAAAACTATCTCCTCAGTATATATTTGCAAAATAGCTCAAATTTTATCAAGTATTCCTTAGAACAATTGTAAAAGTCGCTTGAGCGCTTTTTTGCAATTTCGAGCTAGAACTCGAAATACGATTTTTTTGGTCATTTTCCAAAAAATTTCCGAAAAAAAAGTGCTTCGATTTTTTCGAAAGTAGGCTCCGAAGAAAGCCAGTGAAACACTGATGAGAAAGTTGGCTTACGTCAAGGTGATATTTAGAAGTTTTAGTTGTCAAATTTGAGCAAACGTTATTTTTTAACTTCATCTTTTTAAAAATACTTAGAAAAAAATCGAAAAAAATGCGAAAATTTCGAATTTTTTTCTTATTATTTGGTTCTGAGTACACTTAATTATCACCCCGTATCCATTTTAAGCATGTTAAATGCCTCTAAGGCCTTTATTTAATCAGAGTCGCATACCCCCTTAATATTGCTTGTGCACAACGGGACTTAGCTCCATAGATATATAAGATATCCGTTGTACAAAATATTTTTCTTTCCGTTACCCTGCATGCTTCATCCCCTGACACAATTTGTTTCAATTCTTTTAAGTAGATGACTATTTTCGGCATTGATTGTAAGATCCGAAAAGTTGTAGTTTCCTTGTTAATAGCAACAGGAACTGGTATCGTTTCCGTGAAGATGGCATTTGCTGCCTGTGGGATCAGTCGTGTAATCTGTACTTCTTCGTGAATTATAATTGCAAATTTATCACCATCCACCATTTCTGCGGCTGTGATTTTATTGCCAAGCATCTCCGCCAAATAGTCTTCGCAGGCGGATTCAACTAGTTTTTCGCTTAATCTTGATTTTTTGTTTTTGCTGATGCACATTTGCAGACCCGACATGTATAAAGCATTACCCGGGAGGTTTGTGTGAGCTGCTTCTAATTTCGTTAGCAAATATGTCATGAACTTTTCTGCCAAATCATTGACTATGATATACTTCTGTAACTCGAGCTGTATTTGGCCGATGGTACATATGGCACTGTTAATCGACCGAATCAATTGTTCGTTAAATTTAAGCTTGAACAAAAATTTCTTCTCTTTTTTCAGCACGTCTTGCTCGAAATCCAACGTAGATTCCCTTAATAAGTTTATTCCCTTCGTTTGCTGCTCGCTTCTTCCTCCGTGTCGTTTGTTGACAAAGTAGTTGAAAAGCCCTCCTCATATAAACGCAACTGCTGATGCTACAACAGCTTGTCGTTTTACTCTTCTGTTTACACTCCTTCTTTTCCTCTGTCGAACTTGTGAGCCTACTAATTTCATTCCAATTAGCGTGGTGACTGCACATAATCTTTTGGAGATTATCACTTTCATCCGTATACTCTGAACGAAGCTCTCCTCACTGTCTGCCTTATAGTTACAGCTCACGCGTATCATCATGTGTTTTATTTCCAGTTGGTATTCGCTTGTGTGACAGGAAGTTGTTACATTGTTTCCTTGTCTCTGCTGCGTATTAGCTGTTTCTGATATCCAAAGGTCCCAACTATTCAATTTATCGTAAAGCTCTGGAGTTCTGTAACCCTCTTCTATCCTGAGTTTTATGATCACATCTTTTGTTAGTATTTGTGGAATGTCCGACTTTATATTGATCTCAACCTGCATTGAATTTGCCCCTGTTCTTCTTTCCATGGTCATTCCTTTTACCGGTTTTGAGCATTTTGTACAACAATGTATTCCTCCTGGTCGATCACTGTGCATGATGGTTCTCTCTTCTCCCATTGAATTTCGGAAGCTGATTGTCGATGCTTCGAGGTACAAACTATCGTTCATACCACTTTTTGGTTCCAAAGCTTTTGTTTTTTCCCCCGCTCCTGCGCAGTTCTTATTTTTGCAAAAAGTAATGGTTGTTTCACAAATGTAAGCTCTTTCAAAAGTGCACAACATTCCATTTTGGTTGAGAGATGTTGGTTTTTATTACCGGACAATCCTCCTTCTTATATGGTATTGGTTCATACCAGTTTTGGTAGTTCAACTTATCCCCTGTGGTCCAGCTTGGTTCTCCTTCTTCGTTTCTTTTTATACCCAACCATATATCTGAGCCGCTCGTGATCCATTTTATCAATTCATCTCTTTTTGCTTCAGATTTGATTGTAACTAGATTTGCTTTTTCCATCTTGCATTTTCCTTCGGCGGCTTTTCATGTAAGCCTTGGGTTTTGTACTCATTTCGGGCACAAGTTTGCTTCAGATGTTGATTTCCTGAATCCAGTTGGACAAGTAAACTGTCGCGTTGTGCGTGTTGTTGTAGATTTTGTTGTTGATACTGACTTCGATACTGCTTCCTCATCGTATTCTGAAATAGCCCGTTTATATCGTGTATTTTTGTCATAACCTTGGTAAGTTTCTTCTGTTGCTTGAAGCTCGTTGAGTAGTAGTTCTAGTGCCTCAATTGGTACGTAAGTTGTTGTTTCATACGAATTTTTTCGCCGGAGTAACCAGAGATTTCTTTCTTTGGTGTTAGTTGTGCTTTTACTATCGGCGTTAAATTCCAGAAATTTTGAAAAGTTAATGGCGGTGACATCGGTTTTTCAACTTGTTCGTCCCCTACTGTCCGTGGTGATGTAGTTGTTACCTCTGGCCACTCCGAAGTTGTTGGTCTTTCAGATGTTGGTTCCAACCATATGTTCTCGACCGTTTCCGATTCCGTTTGTTCTTGCTTTATCATTGACGGTGCTTTTGGTGGTTTCACTATTTTTTCAACAATATGTCTACTCCGATTTTCGTTGGCTTTTGTTGTCGTTCCCTTTGGTGCCACTTTCCGTGTTGTTGCTGTGGTTGTCGGCTTTGCTGTTGTCTTTCGACCGTTCACTGTTCGTCCCTCTTGATTTTTCACTATGTTTTGATTACCTTGAGCTGATTCCTGTGTTAACGATTCTGTTTCGAGATTTTTAGCTATCATATTTTCCGAGGTCTCAAAATATCCTTTTATACGTTTTAAAATTAATTCGTTTAAAGCGGGGATATCGGTGGTTTCAAGTCCTTTACATACAAATTTCGGTAATTGTCCCGAATCTTCAAAAGATGGGGCCTCAGAAAAAAAACCGATAGAAATCGATTGGAGGTGCTGTATAACATGGAGTTTTTGTTTTCCATGCTCTAACAGCACCCCCTGTGCTGGCAAAAATGTAATGTGTTTTTGCTCATTGCTACCTCTTGTATAATGGCTGCCTAGTAATCCCAAACAGAAGTAACTTTTCCAGCCAAGCATTGTTGCACCTGAATATATAATTTAATGTGGTTAAAATATTTTTTTTTTTAATTTTTCGCAACCCTGGACCTTAGATTGTAACGCGGTTCTACTGGTGGGATCACTATTTCTTCATCAATTTCTGGCATTAACATTTCCCTTTCAATATTATCATCGGTCAGTACGTTAATAGTATTATCGTTTGATATTGCTATATAGTTACTGTCTAATGCCTCCTTTAGTTTATCGGTTATACGAAATTCTCTCACGAACCGGTGGTGTCTAATTTTTCTTGCCCCGTAAACATGTGTTCCAGTACGTAAGATGTTAAATTTTTTGATAGAATTTTGTAGGGACTCTCTGACTTTGATCCTTTTATTTTTGACAAATTTATGATTGGGTCATATACGAGTACTATTTGTCCGATATCGAAAACTTTCCCTTCGTGATTTGGGTTAATTGTGTTTTGGTGTCTCTCCAGTAATTGTTTTGCAATAATTAAATGTTGCTGAGAGATAAAATCGCACCATTCAAAATTTTGGTGACCATAGTCCTGGTTCCCATCTAACTCAATCTGTTTTTTGTCCGTGAGATATTCAAGGGGTCCTTTAGGTGCTCTTCCATAAACGACTTCAAATGGTGTCATCATATTGTGTCGTTCGCTTGGTAATTGATTATGCGTCATTATCGCCATTTCGACTTTCATGCTCAGGTCTTTAGACGTCGTGTTTTGTGTTTTCAGGATATGGCGTAGGCTTTTGTGAAACCGTTCTACTCTGTTGGCCCTTGAGTTGTAAGGCAAAATATGAGTAATGTAGATATTTAGTTTACTCAGTGCGCTTTTAACCAGGTGATTCTGAAACTCCTTTCCATTATCCATGGTGATAGTACTTTCTTGACTAAGGGAATGTCTGTGAGCTAAAAATATCAGATTTTTGGCAATCCGTTCACTTGTTTTATTTGACATTATTCGTCCATCTGCGTAGCCTGAGAACAAATCGATCATAGATAACAGGAATTTGTAATTGTTATTGTTGTATCCTTCTAGCGACATAACATCTATGTACACGTGTTGAAACGGTTTTGTTGCTGGTCGGAGTAAATTCAATATTTCCTCTTGGCCTGTTTTTCTGATGGATTGACAAAATACGCATTTTCGAGAAATTTCCGATAGCAGTTTTGTCT
>SCLH01000976.1:219553-235269 GCA_004367855.1 Oikopleura vanhoeffeni | reverse complement strand
CTGTTCCTACCTTACACTAGGGATCATTTTCGATATATTAAATTTGAACTTCATTTTTTTAGAAAATTGACGAAGTTCTTCTGAAAATGAGCTCTAAGTTGGTTTCTTATTGATTTTATTAAAAATGAATTGTCCAAATAATCGATTCATTTCACCGCCACCTTTTGTTTGTGCGATTACTCTCAAACAATGTGGCGCGATAAAATCAAATACTCAATAAAAAATATTATTTAATGAAGAATATCATATTTTATTTCGTATAGGAAAAAAAATTATCGCCTTTAAAAGTATAATGTTTTTAAGGGGTGAAAACGTCATTGGGAATCCCCCTAAATAATATTAATTTTTTTTTGCAAGTTTTACACATTCCTATCGAAAATTGATATAAAAAAATCAATAATCAAGCCAAATATTTGATAAATTAAATAAAAATTAGCAATAAAATAATAAGAAATCCTCATCCACCTTTTTTGATTGGCCTTAAGATTTTCTACGCTACCCTCATTCACAATATTTGTATACGAAGCGAGTTAACCCTCAAACAGGACAAAAACATATAACTCAACCTGTAAATGTTGCTGAGAGATAAAATCGCACCATTCAAAATTTTGGTCACTATAGTCCTGGTTCCCATCTAACTCAATTTCTGTTTTTTGTCTGTGAGATATTCAAGGGGTCCTTTAGGTGCTCTTCCATAAACGACTTCAAATGGCGTCATCATATTGTGTCGTTCGCTTGGTAATTGATTATGCGTCATTATATTTCAATTTAAATTTCTTTCCCATTTTGATTTCCTTATACAGTGGGTTCAGAAGGATGGACAATCTAGGAGTCAATCTAGAATAGTAGTTTAGCACTCCGGCTAGCTGTTGTCCTTCACGCATTGTTTTTGGGTTCGGTAGATCGAGAATACTTTTATGTTTGACTTGGCATCCTTCTACTCCGCTACTATTCAAGATATGTCCAAGATATTCCAACCGGATGGTTGCGAACGTACATTTTTGTAGTGCCACGATAACGTGATTGTCTCTAGCCAGTTTGAAATATTTTTCAAGAGCATCCAGAGTGACTGATTCAGCAGTGATCATCAGGCCATCGTCCAGATAATGTGTGACGTATGTACCCGGGTGGTCGAAACTTCCAAAAATACTGTTTATATAGCTGGAATAGCAACTTGGTGCTACAGAGACTCCTTGAGGACATTTTTTATATCGCACCTGTCGTCCTCCGATAGCAAATGCTGTGCAGTCTCTACTGGAGTTGTCTATGGGGATACTAAAGTATCCTGATCGAAAATCCATACTTGTAAAATATATCTCATCATTAGGAAACATCTTTTTTATCCGCGAGATCTCTTTCCCAACTCTCGCAAATATACAACGCGTTGGTAGCAGTGGAAATCTCGGCATAACTAGTCGTTTGTTCACCGCCACGGCAAAGTTATTCATTATTCTTAATGAGCCGTCTTTTTTGGTTATTCCGATAATCGGACTATTCCACGGACTATTGCATAGTTTCAGGATTCCTGCTTCGATTAGTTCCGTTACTTAAGCTTCTAATTTTGCAGATATTATGTCCGCTGTTGTATATGGTGTTGCGTAGTACGGTATTTTGTCTTCTTCTGATCGAAACTGGAAACTTAATAATAAGTTTTTTGAAAATCCACTGTCATTATTCGTTCTTGAAAAAATAGCGTTGAAACTTCTTAATAGCTGTGATAGCTTGTCTTTTCGTAATAACTTTGACTTTCCAACCGCTGTTGTTATTTCCGCTTCGATGTTATGATCCTGGACGAGTTTCTGTCTATTTGATTTCCACAGTTCAAATTCTTTATCTTGCACGATTTTGTCTTTCACACTTAGATTTTCCGCGGTTACTAGCGTATTAACAAATTTAACCGATGTGAACGTTGTTAAGAATAGTAAAGTATTCACTTTTATCCTTAGTATGTTTTCGCTATAATTAAATAATTTTACTACACTTTTTCCTTCTGTGATCGTCGTGTCGCTCTCTATTTTCTCATGAACTAATTTTTGGTTGAAAATGGTCCCGTTTGGTTTTTCAGTATCATCCCATTTTTCTCGTTTCACTTTAATTCATTCGTAATTGTGTGGTAGTACAGTTTTTTCTTCCTTTGCCTTAATCTTTTCGCAAATAATATCCTATTTTTTTAAAAATTCATAGTGGGTGTCGTCATCCCCTGTCTCCACGACCCGACTAAGTCCTTCTTCATTCTGGCAAATTATATTGTAGAATTTGACTGCTGCTCCTCTGAGGAATTTCATCGGTAAACCTTTTAGCAAGTCTACTCCCAAAATAGCCTCAAATTCCATTGGTCCGTCCATTATATACAGTGTTTTGTTAAGTAGTTCTCTACCCGATTGTAGGAAATAAATGTTGCTTGTAAATTTTCTGTTGATTGATGTCATATCATCCTTCACGGCGTTTGTTATTCTGATTTCTGGTGTGGCTTCTATTTCCAGGTTGGCGATTCTACAGTGTTTTTTGATATGAGTGTTAATTCGGATCCGGAGTCAATCAGTGTTTTTACTGGATGATCGTTTATATTACCTGCGAAGTCGTGACTTCTCAGGTAAATAGTGCTGAATGGAAGTGTCGTCATTTAATAACGATATTCCTGATTCCCTCTTCTACTGGGTTCTTGGTGTTGGTTTCCGAAACCGTATCCGGCGCCTGTGTTGCCACGTTGGCGATAGTTGCCTCTTGGCTGACCTCTGTATTGCTGTCGATCATACTGTCTTTGTCCTCCGTTCCATCGGGACCCTCTTTGATTGTAGTTTTGTCCAATATTTGGCTGGGAACTGTAGCTGTTTGGTTGGTAATTAAACCTCACATAGTTTCTGTCTACGTTACCACCACGCTGTCTACTTTCTCCCCATGTACGTGATTGCTGGTACACGCGTTCTCGTTTGCAATCTCTGGCATAATGACCCATTTGCTGACAGCGGAAACACTGTACGTTTATTTCCGTTTGAGATTGGGGCGTTACAGTTTCTTTCTTAGCATCGGTTTTTTTCATAATGTTAACTTCCTTGTTATTTTTCATCTCTTCTATTTCCTTTGCTTATTCGATCAGTTTTCGCCCTGTTTTCGATGATGTTTGAAATAATTCTGACCCACGGTGAACCTTTCGTCGAATTTACCATCTCTTTGATCATTGCTTCTTTCTTAACTCCAGCTGCTGTTAACTGTTCTTCAACGATATTCTTAATTGTTTTATACAGGTCGTTGTATTTTTGAGCGAAATTTTTCTCATCCTGTTCTCAAGTTCTTTGGCGCTTTTCGTCGTTTAGGACTGGATAGTAAGCGTACCTGGGGCTTGCTCTCTGAGGATCGAGTACATATTATCCTTTATTGAGCCACGAAGTGCTCGCATAAGCGCAGCTATTTTTTCTCCATCGTTCATTGTCTTTCCTGGATCTTCAAGACAGAACAGGGCATTTGCCAGCCAATCTGCTGGGTTTCGCCCTTCCGTACTGTCGAAGTTGAATTCGTCGATCATTATCTTACGAGACGTCTGATTTATCTGCCGAGTTTGGCTGTTTGCATAAAGCCCTCATTGTTTTGGGGCCGGTGGGTTTTCCCATTTTTCCTCGATTTGTTCTACAAATGACTTATCCGATACGCTTATCGGTGTATCGTCAAATTTTGTAATGATCTGTTGTTTTTGATTTATTTTCTCTGGTCTGTCTTCAGTTTTCGATTCATTCAACTTTTCGTCTTCGCCCTGTGAGTTTTGCTCTTCCGGAGAATGTGCAATCTGCTAACTTGGTGAGCCTCCCGCTGATGTCTTTTTCAATTCTTCTGCTAACTGGGTTATGTAATCCATATCGTGTTGCTCCTGGATGGATGTAGCCATGCCAAATTTATTTTTGTGGTTCCGACATATTATCCATCCACAGATCTATTTCCGCGTCACCCACCCTTGGGAGGTCTGATTTCAGTAAACCGGACAGTAGCTCTACAAATCCAGGTGCTTTTCCTTTTTGATCCACTTTGATTGTATCTGCAAAAAAAATTTTTCTTCGTTTGAATTGAAACGGGAATATTTCTACTTTCTCATGATTGTTGTTTTTCAGCAGTTGGATAAGGTTTTTCTTCGATTCTATTGGTCTTGTTGAGATAACGGCGTTTTTGATGCTGTTTTTGGGTAACCTCAGATTTTTGGCTATTCTTACCAGTCCACTCTTCTCAAGTGTATCGTCTATAAGGATTGTATAGCCTGTTAATTTTTTCTGCATGTTTAGTTAAACATCTCCTGAAAATAATTCATATTTGATCTTTTGTGTTCATGTTCGTTTTTCTGTTTGTTCTATGAACAAAACTCATTCCGGATCTTATCCTTCCGCCCTGTTTTAAAAATGTTTTTCCGTCGATCCTCACTTTTGGTAGGAAAATTTTGTAGCGCTAACTTTTGATAAGATCAATGTTTTCTTCTCAAAAACCTCTGGTTACTTTTAAATCTATATAAAAATTCTCCGTTCTTCACAAAATATTCTACTTTGGCAACACTTCAGTGACAACACCTCTGCCTCTTTGACAGGTCTTGGGGAGACCTCTTGCTTCCCGTCGCTAACGCTAGCTCACCCCTCTTCAAAATCAACTTGACAAACTAAATCAATGGTTCTATTTTGACGTTCAAACTGCATCACTTTTCATTCTCTTTGTTTTCACGGCAAATTCAAACTCGTCAGTTTTAATTCTCCGGAAAAGAATTAATAAATGACACTATTTGGCCTTCGAAAATATCTCTCATCTTTACCCCTGGTACCAGTTTGTTCACGATTTACAATTCACGCCGTATTTTTAAGCAAGGCTTTTTCACTGTCGCCTGAAATAGCTTATTTTCATTTGTTTTCCTCTCAACAAAAATTATCTCTGGTGTTTTCGCACCAAAATTTTTTTTATATTTGGTAGTTTTATTATGTTCTTTCGTTTAACTCGATAAATCAAAACAATATTAATTTTAAATCCTGGTAATATAACAAATATAACAGTTTGTCTCAACCATTTTAGATGCTATGTGTACCATTTTTCGCAACATTATGTGTACCGTTTATACCTCAACATGTCGACATTACCTTTTTTTACCCAACTAAGGTAATCTTTTTATTATTATTTCCTTACTTTTAATAAATCGCAGCTTTTTTTTCTGGAAATTTTTGAAAGATGACCACAAAAATCATATTTCGATTTTTAAGATGAAAAATTCAAAATTCCGATTCTTATTTCATTAAGTCAATTTTTAGCCTGAATACGCGAATATGGCGGTTGGTCAACCGCGGTTAAAACTGGTTCCGATCAAAGCGAAAAATTTGAGTAACTTAATCGCTAGGGGACGTTTTATATCCTCACCGTTAGTTTTAAAACTAGTTGTAACTCTCATTCGGTTGGCCGTGATAATGCTTAGATAATTTTGAGTTTTCCAGTACCACCCCCTTAAACGGACGTTCTGACCCATCACACTTCATTGTCCCCTCATACTTAGGTTTTTGTTAATGAAAATAAAACATTTGTTTTATCCCCGAATTTTTCAGAAGAAATTACCTTTTCCATCCCATAATTAAAATATTTTTTTTTTATTTTTCTCAAATTGTAAAAAAAATTATTTTGACTTTTTTCTGCCATTTTCCTCTTATCACGCCCTTATAATGATTTTTTGTGCGTGGGCGTCGCGCCCCCACACTTTGGCGGGGTGTGGTGCTTTTGGTGTGTATTATTGTGTCTAGTGTGGTGCGGCGCTCCACCTCGCCCGCGTTCGTAGTGTGGTGAAGATCCTTTTTCGCTACCTTCGCCCCTGGCTATGTAAGCTTTATGGGGTTTCTTGCACTTACCTTCATTCCGCATTTTTTGAGAAAAAGAATTATCAGAGAAATAAAAGAATTTAACGAAGAAGATGAACATAGGAAATGGTAGAGAAATTTTGAAAAATCGGTAGTATTTTTAAAAAAAATTTATGACATTTTTTTTAAAAAAATTTTTTGACATTTTTTGAAATTTTTCAGAATTTTTTGGGAAAAATTTTTTGCATTTTTTTTGGATTTTTTCAAAATTTTTGACCCAAAAATTAATTTTTTTGATTTTTCCCAGACTGTTCTGAAATATTTCTTAGTCGTTTTTTCGCCCTTTTTGACATAATTTTCGAAATTTTCGTCTCGAAAGACCAAAGGTCATGGCAAATTTTTCAGAGTTTTTTTCGGAAAAATAAATTTTTGCATTTTTTCAAAATTTTTGACCCAAAAATTATTTTTCTTGATTTTTTTCAGACTATTCTGGATCATTTTTTAGTCTTTTTTGACCTTTTTTGGACATAATTTCAAAATTTTCGTCCCAAAAGACCAAAGGTCATGGCAAATTCTGCAGAGTTTTTTTAGGAAACAGAATTTGTCCTGTTTTTTCATTGTTATATTTGTCAGACTTAATATTTATGAGTGTAAAATACTTTTCCGCCTATACTACTTTTTGAATTTTTATTGAAACCATTACCGATATCGCTTTTTGTACCACTTTAAAGGAATTACTTATCAATCTGCCCCCGCCGAGCTCAACGCCGAGCAGAAGGATCAGTGTGCCCAATGCTTTGCCGAATTTGGGTTCGCAGCCGCCTTTGGTATACTGGCCGAATGGCTTCCTCAAGACCCCATGGCCTTTAACAAGAAAAACAAGGCGAGGTTTCTTCGTCTTATTAAGAAGAATTCCAAGCGACTCATTGCAGATTTCGCCAAACACTCTGGCGATCTCTTCGCTCTCCTATCTTTTGGGTAAGGATTCTGCCCACCATTGGACGAGATCGTCCTGGTAGATGTGGTTTCGCTTTTGGATCTTCTGAAGCGGACTACAATTGAAAATGCTGATCATGAGTTTAACCCTCATGAGGGACCTTCAGATCCCACCTCATTTCCTGTGAGCTTTTTGCAGCTAAAAGTGGATTTCCGAAACTTGGAATTTTATGTGATCCAGCCTTCGTCTGCGTCGGACTTTGTGGCTCCTGACGTTTAACCCGGGGATCAAGGTGCTCTTGCTCCCTTCCCGAATACCTTCGTTGCTATTGGCCCTAATCCCTCACGTTGTCCACGCGAGACGTTTTTCAACAATGCGGTATCGAGCCGCGGACCTGAGCAAGGCTATATTGCACGCATTTTCCCTTGTGACTACTTGAAATACAGTAGTAACGGCGTCAAGAAAGCGAAGGTGCTGTTGCTGGAGTCGCTGGTCAGAAACCCGGCAACCGATTCCGGCAATGTTGGTGCTCGTGAGCGGTTCCTAACGTTTTGCACTCGAGAGGCCTTCATGTCCTCTGTTAATGCTTTGCCGGTGACAATTGATGACAAAAGTCATCCTGATCAAACTACCTTCCTCAATGTCAAATCGGCTACAAGTGGTCGCGAAGTGTACTTGCCGTACTACGCCAATTCAATTAATATGACGCTTCAGGAAGGCCTCCATAGGAGGCTTCGGCAATGCTTTCAAAAGTATTCGCGCACCCAGAAATTAAACAGGGTAACCCTTAAGGCTTTTTTGTGTAGGAGTTCGACCATATGTCATGAGACCAATTTTAGTATTTTTTCGAAAATATCTCTTTTTTTGGATACTCGGTTAAAAACCGACGCTGCGGCTGAGAGCTTTTTTACCCGAGAGCTTTCAGCTGCTTGGAAGCATTTTTGCCTAAAAAACTGGGTCGGCTCTGCTCCAGAGATGGGGTTTAAAGACTCTGCTTTTGTTTATAAAAAGTGAGTCAGTCCCAACACCCTTTTTTTGTTATTTAGGACCTGATTAATTCTTGTAGTTTTTTGTATAGGGTTAATTTTTGACAATTATTTAAAAGACATTTTTCTAGTCTGGTAAAGGGCAAGGTTAAGGATTGATATTGTACTCGTTTTTACTTTTCTATCTCATAGGTGAGGTTAAAAAGGTCCGGTTTTACTGGGAGTCGTCTGCGCGTGGAACGTTAGCCTTGGACACTCATATCCATTTTAGCACTGCTGAGTTTAATCGCTCGTACCGAGATTTTTTTGTATCAATTTGTACAATTTTTTGTCCTTTATTTTTGCTTGGACTTTTAAATCTCTCAAGAATGACCCCAAACTGGGTTTGTATTCCTTGTTTTTGGGAGAGGAGAATTTCCAGGCATCTGTCCTTTACCGGCCTACTTATCGTCCCCTCTACATAATTTTTTTTTCCACTTTTCACTTTTTTCCTCATTACGTCCCCCTCAAATAATCATTTTTTTTGTTTTATGGAAGCATTGACCCATCAGACCCCGCTGTTGCGGCCGCTCTTTGGACTATCCTGGACCAGCCGTCCGAAATCCGCCGCTGCCCTTCGGACCATCCCGGACCAGTCTTCTGGACTCCGCCGCCGCCCCCCGGACCATCGCGGACCAGCTCTCCGCACCTCGTCGCTGAGCCGCCGCCGTCAGCTCACATTTCTGGCCTGCCTTGACTACCTCCTTTGTTTCAGTTCTCAAATCTCTTGGCCGCATTGATCTGAACTACATCGGCCATCTTCCGACGCGAAAGCCTCTTTTCATCGGTAAGTATTTCTCTGTATTCGAAGAAATAAATCTCTACTGTACTTTTCAAACGTCCTTTGGCTTGACCCGCGCCCCGAATTATTTTTCCGACCCGACCTTTAGTTATGTTTTTTTTCTCTTTCACATTTTTTAGCTTATTTTTACGTGTTAAAATTATAACTCCCCTCTGTTTTATTACTCTTAAGTCAGTTTTTTCAGACACCAGTTTTCTGACTAAGAAGTAGTAATGCATTGGGGGGAATAACGGCAACATATAATTGTCAGCCTTTTATTAGATACAGTACATAAAACATATAAATAAGTATCTCAGAGAGGTCGGGTCTATATTTCAAGTCAGGGCGAGTAGAAGTGATCCTTTCATGGCGCTTCTTGGCCTTTTATAATGTGCTCTTTACTGCTATCTATCGCCGGTGCCTGAGGGCCGGGAATAGCAAGAGCATATTACGGGAACATTAATAAAACAAACAAAATAACGATTCCGAGTAAACTGGGTCTTGTAAATCGATTGCAACTAATTTGAATTGCGCTATTATGACGTTATAGTCTATTTTAGAATTATATCCAAAATTATGGTTGATTGACCCCGGAAAAAAAGCCGAAATGTTCATATTACGGAGCATTGAAAAACGAGTTTACTGATTGAAGAAATAATTTCTTTAAATATGTCAAATCTATTCTAAATTATTTTTGTCTGTTATGCCCAAATACGGCAGTAATTAATAATCTCGCTGTCTAGCCACCGGACAAAAAAGGTGACAATTAAAAAAGCTCAGGCCGTATTTTTAAAGGACGAAGGGTTAATTAAATGGAAATAAGGACCTTTAAATCAAAACTTGTTCAGCCTAGCTTGTATTTTTTGTAAATGCACATAGTTTTTGATAATCTTATACATTTTTATTATTTTTTGAGGGTTTTCGTGTACAACCAAACCGTATCCTGCCAGACTCGATAAACTTTTGTCTACCTATAATACACGCATTATAAAAAGTTGAAAAGATTGAAATATAAATTTTCTCAAGTTCAAAATCTCCGTTTTGAGATCCATGTGCTTGACCGTAAAAATATACGGTTATCTCAAAAATACCAAACTATAATAATTCATTATTTAATTGCTACACGTGATTAAAAAAAACATATCATAGTGTTATATTTTTCCAGTTTGAGGTTAAAAAGTTAAGTACAGCACGAATGTACAGCGAAAATGATGACGTGCAGTGAATATGTGTGATCTCCTTTTTTAATTAAGTGACCCACAATTGTGCTCAAATCGTTATCCAATAGTTAAAATATATTAATCCTGGTTACACTGTTAAATTAATAAATTATATAAGCCAGAATTCAAAATAGGCTTATTTAATGTTTTATACCCAAGTTTTGCTTAATCAGGTTTTTTTACAAAACAGTGAAGCAATTTCCCTTGAATAAACTCCGAAGTGTTTTTTAATCTGTTTATCTCGCCTTTTTTAAATCGTTTCCTTCTTACTTGCATATGAAAAGGGAGTCCGAAACGTTCTGCAGGTGAGCTTTGTTCGAAAAATATAATTTTGAAATATTGTCTAGATAAATAAGTTGACTACGTTTAAAACTAGGAAGTGATTTATTCCACTATTTCGTTTATTCTTTAAAGCATTTTCAAGGGTTTTTTGTTTTTGAACATGATTTTTTAGAAAGATTTTGCAACTAGTCAGTGCGGCGAAAAAGTGATTACAGAGATTGATGAAATTACTTGAGAAAAGCAAAGTGAGGAAGATAGTTCAAAGGTTATTTTTTCTGTCTTTCAAAAAATTTTGGGAATTTTGCTTTTAAGCATCTTGTCTTTCCTAAAAAAGGGAAAATTTATTGTTTAAAGGTTAAAAAAGTTTGAAAGCTTGTGATCAAATGATCATGTTAATTTTTTTTTATTCTGATATGATAAGACTTCGCATTTTTCGTAGCCCTTTTGTAGCGAAAGCCTTGTTAAATAATAGAAACCGAGGATATTTGAAGCAGCACATCGCGCTTTTTGTAAACGGTGAACTCATCTTTGTTTGGTGTGCAATTCTTCTTGATTTTTGAATAATTTGAGGAATTTTATGGATATGAAGAACTTATGATACTTTTGTATTACTATTTGAAATGATACTTTCGTAAATGATTTTTAAAAATCTTGTAATATCTGGAATGATACTTGCTGGCCTCGTAAAAAGCCGTCAGAACCTGAGACTCGCATTACTTCATGGTCAATAAACACAAGATTCAACGTCAAAGTTTCTACAAGGCCAGCAATTATTAGTTCGATATATCAGTTCAATTCATTGTATATTATTTTTGAATCCATTTTGAGAACATTTCACACCACATTAAATGTGTCATTGAGGGCAAAAATAAGAAAAAAGCTCGTCAAAATCAGACATAAAATCCGACATTTCAAGATTCTCACCAAACTACAAAGTATCCGATACTCCTTTAACACCTTTTGGAAGTGATTTGAAAGATGTAGGCTCAAAAGAAGAGAAATGCGGCCTCATGAGTGCTAGAAGGGGTCTCAGGAGTGTTAGGATTGGCTCCCCAAACTACTTCTTTTCACATCACCCAAAAGTGTTAAAAGGGATATAAGCTCGTTAGGTCCTTACTTTCTTGAAAAAAGCTGAAGGACTCGTGTTTAACCCGCGGTTACCAGATGGTGGTCAAATGGATCGCGAGGTCAGAATAGATCTTGTATATGTATTGATGAAAATGTTCGTACGTCCAACAGTTTGCCGTACCAAGCCTTCCAAAATGTCAAAAATCACTGACACATAACCCTTAAGTTATCCAGGTCCTCTGGACACAAGAATAGTTGTGATTGAGCTTTCCTAAAGGTTAAATTTTCAGAACAGTTGCGAACATCAACCTTTATTTTTGCGATGTCAAAAGTGATGCTCCCACTTATTTTCTTTCAATTTATAATCAATTATTAAAATATATTTACATATATTGAACTATGAATATTTTGTATCTAAAACGAGTATTGTAAGGCAACTACGGAATTGTCACTATTTCTTTGTCACAAATTTTCACCTTCTTTTTTCGATCTACAAATTTGTCACTATTTTTTATTTTGATATGGCTGGTCTACCCACCAGACGGAAAAAATGACAATTTAAAAAAAACTCAGGCTGTAGTAATTGAAAGTTAAAAAAATCCCAATCGTCGTAAATTGTTCTGTTTGAAAACCTTTTGGAAAAATTGGTATATCCGACGATGACAATTTAGAATTTCAAGACGTTCAAACTTTGTTACAAAAACCAATACCTTGAGCCAGTATTGATTCAGATATTTTATTCTTAAGACTTAATAATCAAACTTCAATCTGAACCTTAAATTCTAAATTGTCAATTCGTCGGAAATGGACCGATTTTCAAAATTGTTTTTCAACAGACAATTTCCAGAGAATTGAAATTTATTTTACTTTCAATACCCTTATTTAAGGCGAAGGGTTAATTAATAAAAATAAGAACTTTAAAAACCATTAATCAAAACTAATGACCCCACCACTGGACTAACCGTTTATGGAAACCCACTTTCGCGGACAAAAATGGTTCCAGAAATGGTAATGGGCTTCCATTAATGGATATGGGTTCCATTAAATGGTCATGGGTTCCATTACATTGGTTATTTTAGCAAAATTTTGAAAAAGTTGTTTTGAGCCTAAAAATTGAAAAAAAAAATTTTGAAAATTTTTGAGTTTTTTCTAAATTACATGTTCAGGGATCAATTATAGGCCGGCCGGGCAGTCAAGCATCAACAAACTTTCAAAAAGAGCTTTGGAGCAAATTAAACACTTTAACAGAAGTTTATTTTACAAAAACATATCTTGTTATTTCAAATGGTTTTCCATAAATGGTAATTTCCTGGATATTCAAATGGTTCCATTAATAGTAATGGGTTTTCATTAATGGTTATGGGTTTCCATTTAATGGTTATGGGTTCCCATTCTCAAGGTTTCCATAAATGGTGACTTTCGTCATGTACTTTCGTCAGACACAATATTTAACTTATAACTTATGTCCTTAAAAGAGTGCGTGGTCAAACTTTAAAGTTTAAGGGCCTCGAGTGCATTTTGGCAGAGATTGCACTTTTTCAATTTTTTTTTCTTCATAGAGGAACTTTTGCCACATCATATTTTTCGAATAAAAGTTTATTTCAAATAGTAATTTCATTTTGGCAGCTCACTTTGTTTATCTGTTTTTTTTCAAATCGATTAATTATTTACTTTATAAATTGTCTTTTACAATAACACTCTAAAAAACCGCGCGTTGTGGTGCATGGATGTCGTAATACATTTAAATTCATTTTTTATTAATTAGAAGCCTTCAAAAAATAGGTCTCACCCACTCGAAAATTTACTATAATATTAATTTTCAATTGATTTCTACGGGTCCAAAATCTGGATTAAAATTAGTCTAAATTAAGACGAAATTAAAAAACGATGTTCGTCAGCATCAAAAATATCCAACTAACGATTGGCAGTCCTCGGTGAAAATATTTTTTGTTTAATTTTTGATTAAAGAGGGCTATAAGTATATTTCGCGCAAACCGCGTATTGTCATCCAAAAAAGTATGATTTCGAGGTAATAACACAAGAGCGAAGGAACAAACTAGACATGTTTAACATATAGTGAAAGTTGGGCATTCCTTAAAAAAAAATATTTTTCAGCTAAGTTTCAAGAAAAATTTAAGTTTGAAAAATTTTGAACAGAAATGAGTTAAAAATTTCCAATTTCCAAAAAAGTTTCGACACAAAAATTCTTTAAAAGNAGTCGAAAAAACGGTGGTTTATCGCATATTCTAGAAAAAATATAGCACTAATCGACAAAAGGGCTCCTCAGAAGTTTTAAATACTAATTATACAGGTTATATAAAAATTTAGGTTTATTTCAAAATAAAGCCTGAGAGGAGATAGATTTTCCGTTTTGACTTAGGTCTCCCTGTCTCGCTTATGTGTCTGGGAGTGTATGCATGCAAAAAAAATTTGACACATGTTTTACGCAAGATGAAGGCTAGTTCTACAAACTGGCTAATCTGAATTATATCCTTGAAGCCCTGTTTGGCTAATATTTTATTGAGAATATGTCAAATTAGGAACCACCATACCCTTAAAGAAATACGAGTTTATGATTGGTTCAAATTATTTTTCTGAAATTGTCACTTTTTTTTCGTCTGTTATTCGGCAGTATTTCAATCTCGCTGTCTAGCCACCGGACAAAAAAAGTGACAATTAAAAAAAGCTCAGGCCGTATATTTAAAGGACAAAGGGTTAATTAAATGGAAATAAGGACTTTTAAATCAAAACTTGGTTCAGCCTAGCTTGTATTTTGTTTGTAAATGCACATAGTTTTTTGATAATCTTTATAAATTTTTATTATTTTTTGAGGGTTTTCGTGTACAACCAAACCGATCCTGCCAGACTCGATAAACTTTTGTCTACCTATAATACACGCATTATAAAAGTTGAAAAGATTGAAATATAAATTTTTCTCAAGTTCAAAATCTCCCGTTTTGAGATCCAGTGTTTTGACCGGTAAAATATACGGTATCTCAAGAAATACAAACTATAATAATTCATTATTAAATTGTACCACGGTGATTAAAACAATATTATGTGTTATATTTTTCCATTTGATGATAAAAAGTTAAGTACGCACGAATTGTACACGAATGTGACGGCAGTAAAATGTTGATCTCCTTTTTTTTCATTAAAAGTGACCCCAATTTGGTAAGTCAAATTGAGTTACTCAATAGTTAAAATATTATTATCTGGTTACGCTGTTAAAATTAATAAATTATATAAGCCCACAATTACAAAATAGGCTTTATTTAATGTTTTATTACAAGTTTTGCTTATCAGGTTTTTTTAACAAAACAGTGAAGCAATTTTCCTTGATAAACTCGAAGTGTTTTTTTAATCTGTTTATTCGTTTTTCAATCTTTTCAGCTCTTACTTGCAATGAAAAGGGAGTCGAAACGTTCTTGCATGGTTGAGCTTTGTTCGAAAAATATAATTTTGAAATATTTTCTAGATAATAAGTTTGACTACTCTTTTAAAATTCTAGCATGTTTTATTCCAACTAGTTTCGTTTATTCTTTAAACATTTTCAAGGTTTTTTTTGTTTTTGAACAGATTTTTAGAAAGTTTTGCAAATAGTCAGTAGCGCGAAAAGTGATTACAAGATTGCATGAAATTACTTTGAGAAAAGAAAGTGAGAAGATAGTTCAAAGTTATTTTTTTGTTTTTTAAAGAAATTTTGGGAGTTTTTGCGTTTTAAGGCATCTTGTGTCTTTCCTAAAAAAAGGAAAATTTTAGTTTAAAGGCTAAAAAAGTTTGAAAGCTTTGTGATCAAATTGATCATTTAATTTTTTTTTATTCTGATATGATAAACTTCGCATTTTTTTCTAGCCTTTTTGTAGCGAAAGCCTTGTTAAATAATAGAAAACCGAGATTTGAACATGACATATCGCGCTTTTTGTAAACTGGTGAACTCATCTATGTTTTGGTTGTGAAATTCTCTTGATTTTTGAATGAATTTAGGGGAATTTTGGATATGAAGACTTATATTACTTTTTTATTACTATTTTGAAATATACTTCGTAAATGATTTTTAAAAATCTTGTAATATCTGGCATGATACTTGCTGGCCTCGTAGAACAAGCCGTCAGAAACCTGAAGACTCGCATTACTTCATTGGTCAATAAACACAAGATTTAACGTCAAAGTTCTACAAGGCCAGCAATTATTATTTTAGATATATCAGTTCAATTTTCATTTTATATTATTTTTGAATCCATTTTTTGAGAACATTTCACACACATTAAATGTGTCATTGAGGCAAAAATAAAAAAAAAGCTCTCATTCACTAAAATTCTGACAATTTTCAAGATTCTCACCAAATCTCAAACGTTCCGATATCCCTTTAACACCTTTTGGGTGATTTGATAGATGTAGGCTCAAAAGAAGAGAAAGCGGCCTCATGAGTGGCTAGAAGGGGTCTCAGAAGTGTTAGGATTGGCTCCCCCAACCTACATCTTTCAAATCACCCAAAAGGTGTTAAAGGGATATAAGCTCTAGGATCCTTACTTCTTTGAAAAAAGCTGAAGGACTCGTGTTTAACCGCGGTTAACCAGATGGTTGGTCAAATGGAAT
>SCLH01000976.1:178958-210882 GCA_004367855.1 Oikopleura vanhoeffeni | reverse complement strand
CCACTAGAGGCAAAATTTTGAAAAAAGGCTACCGTTTGGTGATGAGTATTTATATCTACATTCTAAATTGCAAATATCAATAAAAAGTGATGAGAGATGAATGAGAAGTAGGCTTTCTAGTGTTTTTAGGGACGCCTACTAAAAACCATTTTCTGAGCGTAGGTTAAGGTATGAGATGCTCTTAATAGTACTGGCACCTTCCTTAAGAGTTGTACTACGTATTTGGAAAAAAAATAAATTATTTCTGAAGCCAGGTTTCTCAGAAACTTCACTCGGAAATGTGTTAAAAAGAGCCCAATTATCGTGCCCCACATCCTTAATATACGATGAATTGAGATTGACCTTGAACTTTGACCGGTCATTGACGGTCAAATATTGATCGCCAACCCTAAAGCAAAAAAAAGGCTGATCAAAAAACGGTTAATTTTCACAGGCCAAAAAATCAGCTTTATATCACTTAATGCAGCTTCGCTAGAGCTGAATTCCGGACGACCTGTGAAATCTCGAAAAATTGACCGAAAAATCGAATTTTTTTAAAAAAATTTAGAAGAGCAAATAAAATCCTTCGTCCTAAAATGACCAAAAAAATTCTCTACAAGATAGCTTGAAAACATTAATACCCATTTTTGAGTTTTGAAATTCCTTAGGTACCTTTTTTTCGTCTCATAATTTGAAGGGACGTCTATATTGTTCAAATAAACATCATCTGTTCGATAAGGTTTTTAATTCATTTATTTGACTAAATACATTCGAAGTGATGATTTATGATTATTGAAAAATTCGACTTTGAATTTTTGAATTCAATAGATTTATGCTGCTACATATTTTTAATTTTTTTGATCAATCAGATTATTTTTCAGTATGATATTTAAACCCTAAAGTGAACTCAAAGGTTTATACAAATATTTAGATGAAGCAAAAAGTTAACCATCAAGACAAGTTAATCTTTCAAACAATAATTAACATTATTTTAACCAAATTATTTTTATTTTGAAACACAATGTTTTCCCTACAGGAGCAAACTTGAAATAACCCTTTTCTAGGTTATCAACTTATAGTAAAACAACAACTACAAGTTTGACCAAAATAACTTTATTATTAAAGAAGGCACATATGATAATCATAAACAGTTTAAACTCAGATAATATACGATTTGAGGCCATAAGATGTTAAAAGGACAGGTGTTTATTTGACCGTTTAAGTAGCTGACCGTTAAGATTAATTACACTTAATTAATAGTCCATTTTAATTATAAATGAAGACTGATAAAATCTAAGAATAATAGAGTTTATCATAATGGTAACATTCACCCAGGTTCCCATAAGATGAGAAGGTGAAGGTTTCGAAGCTCGCTTACAGAATTTTTTTAGTTGAATGATATCGATTACGGGGGCTCCTGGTCCTTTATTACTAGATTTTTAGCCAAAATTTTTTATTTAATTCAGTTTTTGCTAACGACTCATCAGATTGAACCCTTAGATAGCTTAAACAGAGCAGAAATATCTNAAAAACAAGTAATTTAATAATTTCAGTAATCTAAGAAAAAAGATAAAACAAATTGATCCGATGAACTCATTTTTTTTATTTTATTTTCCACAAGATAGTTGTGCTCAGTTTGAGCTATCTAAGAATGTTATCAGATAAGTTGTTTTTAAAAGCCGAATTAAATAAAAAAATTGGCTTAAAAACTAGTAAAAAAGGACCAGGAGCCCCCGTAATTGATATAGCCTAAAACGGCTCAGTTATAAAATTGGTGAGTGATCAGATCCCACCCAAACATTATTTTTTTAAATTTTTGGAAAGTGAAAGTTGAATTTGGCGGTGCAACTCATGTGGTCAAAACGTCGGGAATCAAGTGAATCCAATTTGGAAAAAAAGGGAAAAACCTTACACCCTGTAATGGTAATTTTTTGGAATTTGGTTTCAACGTCTTTCGATTTTCGTGTGGTTGGCACAATGATAATTTCTGTGAATTACGTATAAAGGCCGTTTGAATGTCCTTGCGTACAAGAGGAGTATACGGAGTTGAAGGTTTATTCTTCACTTCTTCTCTAAAAAAAGTAGCCAGTTTTTTATCGATTTGAAAGCAAGAATCATCTTTTTGAGTTTGAGTACTTGAGTTCGTTAGGACTATTTTATTTTTCATATATGGAGTTAAAATCATTGAATTCACTTCTTTTTTGAGCGTTTTTTGAATTTTTGAGCAATTTTTTCAGTTTTATTTTTTCAAATGTTGCAATTTTTATAAGGTGACCTAGGTGACCACAGAAGTGACATTTTTTTCTTTTCGTTGAGCTGGGGTTTCTAAGGGTTCGTTTTATTTTAATTTGGGCTTTTTTCTGCTACTTAATTGATCTTATCCCAAGATCCAATGCCAGTGCAAAATTCAGTTATGTAATCGCAATTTTTCGTCCAGTCGTTAAAAATAGCAAAATTCGTCAATTTTTCTGTGATTCGACCCTTAAGTTTTAATAATAAAACTAAATTTTTCTCTTCCGAAGTCCATCCGAACCATTTTGATAAATGATTAATTTCATCGAATAAGCATCGAATATTTTGAAAATTATTCTCTTTTATTGGTTGAATTTCTCCAGCAGTCTTTTGTAGAAGAAGTAATTTTTTTCGACTGAGAGTAGTTTCATCTGGATTTGAAGTCTTTTNAAAAAAATACTCAGAAAAATTCTGGAAAAAATGATAATTTCGAATTTTTTTTTGGATTTTATTGCTTGTTTTAAGAAGTTTATGCTTTCTGAGTGTTCCCTAGCAATTTCGTGCTATTTTTACACCCCAAAGTACCCTGGAAAGATTGCGACCGCTACCCCCTTAAACGCAGATAATATACGATTTGAGGCCACTAGATCTTAAAAAGACAGGGGTTTATTTGACCGTTAAAGTAGCTGACCGTAAAGATTAATTACTTCAGATTAATAGTCCATTTTAATTATTAATGAAAACTGATAAAATCTAAGAATAATAGATTTTATCATAATGGTAACATTGAAACTAATTCAGGGTAAAAGATGTTTAGCATTTAATTTTTTTCGCGAAACAAAATACTTTAAAAACGCTTTTTATACAATTTTATGTCCCCGAGAAATAATAGTTCATCCTCAAAGTCGGAAGGCAATTCAGTGACAAAAATAGTAGATGAGAAAAGTAAATTAAACGATGGAGAAATTTATCGGAAAATTTTACCTTGGCCAGAAACTGCGACTGATAAGTTCGATGCCGAAGAAGAGACAAGTGTGGCCATCAAGGCGGAAATAGTTGAAGACGATGAGGTGCCTAAATCTACTGTTGAAGAAATCGAAATTCAGGATTTGTATTCTTATATATGATCCAGACCAAATTAAAACAATTTACAGGGTGTAAGGTTTTTCCCTTCTTTTTTCCAAACTGGTTACACTTGATTTCCGCCGTTTTGATTGGTTGAATCTGAGAAAACTCTTCTGACAACCAATCAAAACGGCGGAAATCAAGTGTAACCAGTTTGGAAAAAAGAAGGTAAAAACCTTACACCATGTATGTTAATTAGATATACAGAGTCTGCATAATACAGTTTGTCTTGTATAATACAGTTTGTCATGTATAATACAGTATGTATCTTTTTAGGTCCGGAAATTGCAACTTTCTGTGAAGTCAATTTTGGCCAATAAAATATGGTAACTAAGTGGATTATATTATGAAAGCCGAGCTGACGTGGATTAAAATGGGTTTAAAAAATGGGCCTAGTTGCGATTTCAAATCGGTGGGAATTGGCTTCACAGCCAGTTGTCATTTCCGTACTTAACACATGACGCCAATATAAAAGAAATCATTCGAGTGTGAAAGTTCACGATCAAAGTATTCTCTTATTTACGAGCAGCCAATAACAGGCGCGGATTCAACAGTGATATGATTCCTCTTGTGAGTGGAGGACAATTAAGGGGCGTCACTGTTCTCTTAATTATTCATGTAAAAAACATATATGTATATAATTTCATTTCGATGAGAACATTTTTTTTCAACAATGTTATTTTTTTCTTGGGCTCAAAAATAAATTTTCAGCTCTTATAAAAAACAGCTATCGCGGTGCTGTACTTAAGTGATCTTAGGTTTAGGTCATACGATTTTGTTTGATGTATACCGGCGAAACCGTGATCAAAACCACGTTTTTCATGTTATTTCAATTTCAAATTATTTAGAGGTTTTTTGAGGAATTTTCGAAAAAATCCTTCGAATTCCAACACCAGATTATAAAATTCGATTTCGTCAGAAGGACTCTGAATCATGATTAAATCATAAGCATGGTATTCTGAAGAATATTTCAAGCCAAGTATCCAGAAAAATTTTTCAAACTTGCAAAAAAACCGAAAAACTCGATTTTTGTGAAATGAGCAAAAGATGCAAAAATAAAAAACCCGCAGTTTTTCAAAATCCTGCTATGATTTCAGCTTTTTTCTAAACTTTCAAGAAAAGTATGTTATTTATATCATATCTGATCGGATGATCTGTAGACGGCACATTTATATGATTAGGATCGATGAAGGTTCCTGAATGAGAAATATATAAAATTCTTGGAAAATCCCTTGAAAATCTTCAAAATAATTAAAACCTGAAATTGTAGTGAGCACATGCACTATAAAAGCGTTTCTCGAACCTATGGCAAAATTAAAAAATTGGGTTTTTATCACGGTTTCGCCGATATCATACAAAATTGTATAACGTTAACCTAACATCACCTGATAAGCATTTGATATTAAGAATTGATCAAATAACCAATCCCCCCTTTTATGTTCACACTATACCAAATTAATTGCAAAATCGCTATTCATGCTTTTATGCACGCCCTTTCATTGACATTCAAATATTTAAATTATTATCAGATATTTTTTTGTATTCAATTATATTTATCAGGCAGTTTATTATAATGTTCACAATGGTGTCTTCAGTCGACATCAGTTATTATACTGAAATCCCAAGTGGTAAGTTTGTCAGCAACCGAGTTTGCCAGCAACCAGAAAGGTATAACGTAAACCTTTAGTAACGCTGCAGATCAGCAAACAAAAAATATTTTTTTTTGGTTATCAATTCAAATTTAGCGTAAAAGTCAATAGACTTGTTTGTTTAAGACGAATTTGATTGAATTTAATCGGTTGTGGTAGTGCAAATTACAAAATTTTATTCAAACTATATCTGAATCATAAGAATTAATAAATCAAACTTATCTAAAACCATGTTTCATGCGTTTCTGAAATTAGTTTGTGAGGCTAAAATCATTTTTTATGCGCATAATACCAGCGTAACATATTCGATAATACAGCCAATCCGGAAAGGCTGCCTATTCCATAGCCTAAAGATGTGATTTAAATTTTTTTTCGATTTAAATATATCCCTTTAACGAATTTATCCTGATTTTGGTTCGCTTTTTGACCTGCACATCATTTTTGAGTCATATTTATATGTCTGCCAAAAAGTTGCAACAAAAAATTCGTATTATAATAAATTTCCAGAGATTTTTTATACAGTCAGTACGCTCTCTAACTGAAAGACCCCTGTCTAGGACACATCGCCCTAACTGGAACACTTCTTTTGGGTCGGTCAATGTCACCTTAACTGAAACAGTGGAAAAAATGTTTTTTGAATTTACCAATATATTTCTGTTAGGCCCAAAAAAGCAGAATGGCAGAATTTTTTTAACATTTTTTTTTATTTGTTTTCAAAAATTGCTCCCAATTATTATGGCGTTTCAAACATATTAAAGAGAAATAAGACATGAGAATCGTTTGGATCAGTTCATTTTTGAATTCTAGATATGGCACTGGATTATATTTTTAAAAAACTAACGTGATTAGAATATCATTGATAACTCATATAAGCATATAAAACACAAATAACAACGCAGAATGATACAAAGATGCTGACTGTATTTGATTTGAGTAACATAAATTATGTCACACACAAGATAAATTTTTATTTAATTTCGAATTTAACTACAAAATTGAGCAATTTTGATCTGCAATGTAACTTTCAAAGCAAAAATATAGGAGTGCGCCCTAACTGCAACACAACTAACTTGGAATTTTTTTAAAGAACTGTTAGTGTTCTAATTAGAGAGCGATGACTATAAAAGAATATTGGCTTTGAAGCGCAACAAAAAAAAAGACAAATTTGTTACAAGATATTCTAAATGTCAGTAAAAAGTTCAGGACAGACAATCCGCAAATTTAATTTTCTTGAGATTAAATCCTGTATCAAATACAAGCGAACCTTAATCAGGATTTGTTCGTTATAGATATATGAGTGGATAACTAATTTTCAAATTTTCTAATCAAAAAAATACAGCTTTTTATGCTGTATTTTTAAATAAAAGTGAATGAAAATTTAACACACGGCATATGTTCGGCTTTTGGGTTCGGTTGACAACATGATGTTGTCTTAATTACATGTTTTACTTGATTTATAACGGTGTTATTCACAGCTTTCGCAATAACTTATGTGAGTGTCAAAAGCCTAAATGATATGTATTATGATTTTCGATGAAGCGTAATGTGGCATAACTTATGCCAAATTAATTATGCGTCTTGATCATTGGAAATCTTACTCATGAAATGACGGTAGTATAATCCACATCCATCCTCTTCACATGAACTATTTTGTTGGGTTTCGTTATTGCAAGGCGATAACGATTGAATTACGAGTATAGAACCAGCAGTTGCAATTTTTTCTAAAATTTTCTGTTAATATAGTTTTCGAATGTTGAATTCAGGCAAAAAAATGTCAGACAGAAGAATTTATTTTATTAATCTCGGTTTTTCAAACTAAATTGAAAACTCAAATCATAACTTGAAAATGAATTATGGATAACAGACCCTCAGACGACAGATCTTGAAGATTCCAATAATTCGGAATCTGAGCATTTGATTCGTGGATACCTTCCAAATTCCATTTTCAAAAATTTTATCCGTTGAGTCGTTTGGGCGCTACCTGATTGCGGAGTCGTAATTAAGTTGATAGAACGGCAAAAAAAATGACTCACTTTATTTTCAAATTTTACTTATCAAGTTTTTGTCAAAACTGATGAAAAATTGATAAAAATCGTCAAAATTTGACAAAATTTAGAAACAAATACCTGTGAAACACATAGCACCATAGACAAAACCTGCTGATGTAGAATTTGTGCCTATCAGTTCCGCCGTCAAAGCCAGGGACTGCACAATAATAGTTGATCTACCAGCACCAAAGAAAACTCCAAGGAAATAAATTCCAACAACTTGCTGATTTTCAAGGTAATTTGCCGAAATAGCTCCAGCAATCATAAAAATACAACCCAATGTATATATGTCACGCTAAATAAATGTATAATTTATGGTTTATTTGCCTTAAAATTAGTCTTGAGGGAATTTAACCCCTGGAATCACAGAAAAAAAAAATTCGCCAAGGCACCAGAGCCGATATATCGGCTCTACTTTGAACGTGGTTTGCAGAAAGCCCAGGGCAGTTTGAGTTTATTTTTTATTGCATCAGGAAGTTGAAAGAATATATTTTTGCATCCGACATTTTTAATTCTAGAATTTTTTCTTTGTTCTAAAAAACATAGTGCGAAAAGCAAGGTTTAGAATATCATGTGATACAAGCTCACAGTTGCAAGGTTTTGGACTACGTTTAAGTCACCTCCGATTAGATATATGTATCAAAAATCACAAGTAATTTATAAATTAGTCATGAATTTGGATGAAATAATTACGATTTATCGTAAACAATGGTTATTTTTCCCAATAAAAGCAGATAATTACACTTCTGTTATTATTTTCAAGTAGATATAGTTATCAAGTGACAGTGTGGACCACTTTTGATTGCTCAAATTAATTTTTATCAGAAATTAATTTTGTTCATGGAATACTTAAATTGAAAATTTAGATATTTCACTTTTTTTTATAAAAATATCAGCCCCTAGATACCAGATTTTTTTATTTTTACTGTTATGCATGCACAAAACACTCTCCTAAAAACTTGATAATCTTATATTTGTATTTGATGTCCAATTTCGAAATATTTTTCGGAAGTAAAACATCGGCGAAAAATCTCATAAGATGAATTCCTCGTAATATTTGAACCAAATATCCAAAATTAAATCTAATATTATTTTTGGAATCGGCGCAAAATTTTTCATAATGTTTTCGGAAGAAACAATTCTGCCACATTTTTTCACTTTTTCAGAAGATTTTAGGTAGGCTTGAGCCGATTTATCGGCTCTGTGATTCCAAGGGTTAATAAAAGAAATCAAATAATCATTTTTTTGTTAAAATAACGAAATCATTGCACTTTTTGTAAATTCACCTTTCCAAATAGTTTCGACAGAGGTTTCATTGCAAATGAAACGGCAAAACCAGTGATAAACTGTAACATTGGAATTGTAGCAATATATTCTTTGCTAAACAATTATAGTCAACAGAAATTTTTGTTAGTTATGCAACGTAGTGTGTAATCCACGATCAAAAACCTAAGTTAAATCGGTATTTCGGCAATTTTAATATGTTTTTGGTGCGAGGTCCCTTAGCCAGATTCTGATGAGAACCCTAGCTACCAACAAAACTTATCAGTCAAGCTGAGTTTTGGGTGACACATGTCACAAAATTTTGTAATTTTAAGAAAAATTACGCGATCTCGAAGGATGAAAATTTATTGTTTTACTTCGAACAAAAGAAATTAACTCGGTGACCTTGACTCGGATTTTAAATTCATAACTCCCTCTCATTTAATCTTTCTTCTTACGGTAATTTAAGAGATTCTTGTAGGTAGTGAGGCAGATATGAATTAGTTAAGTTAATCAATAACAGAGTGAGGCAATATTGAAGAGCAACCATATAAAACAGCGGACATTTGAACCAGTCTAACCAATTGTCCACCTTAATTTCTAATTTAAATTAAGCCGATGGTAGAATGTGCACATATGAAAAAAACTGTACAATTTTTGCAAAGGACTTATTTTATCAAATCAGATTGATTTCAAAATTATGCAACGAGAATAAGACAATTTAATTTTGGCATTAACTTTCTAATACATTGCTTGTTACTTATAATCAAGTTGTGGTTGTTAAATGTTGGAAAATTGCAAACAGGTTAAAATTTATACAATATATAGTGTCACGCGAGCAACTTTATATTCATAAAGTTGAGAATTCAAATGCAGAAAACTGACCTCTTGGTTAAAAGCAGATCGAATGATCATACAGTTTGATTGATATTTTTCAAATTTGTTTGCAAATATTTGAAATTTTTCAACTTATATAAAAATGTGCTTAGGTGTATTACTCAAAATTAATTGACCTGTTCAAATATCAAATTAAAAACTGGAGTGCAGTAATACTCTCTGAGTTATACCGATAGAAAGACGAAACAAAATAATATTTTGAGTGCTCCTCTTTGAGTTAGGAAACGACTAAAACAAACTCGTCTCACATTTTAGTTTGTCTATATTTTGTATTTTTAGGATCAGGCGAAACTCAAAATTTTACGAGAATTTCGAATATCTAAATTGTAATGATGTGACATAATTTTTATTAAGTTATAGCGCTTGAGAAATGAGAAAAGGTTTTTTTCGAGCACTTTTGTCTCACAAAACTTACAAAAGAAATTTATCGAGTAGTTTTTATGATTTACGAATCCAATCACTGATACAAATTGTTCGGACATTCGAACTATCTTTTTTTAAATTTCATTCGACTTTTATTTTTGATATAAAGGCAAAAATATCGAAAATGTCTCTCGGCGGCGCAAAAGTGTGGTGTTTGACTTATTTAAAATCGATATATTGCTATTAAAAAAATAAGGTTGGACATAGTTGTTTGAAGTATGTGCCTCAGCCTTAACTTTTTAATCGGATTAGTGATACTGCTTTTATGATTTTTGAAAAGTGCTCGTACAATTATGTACGAGTGGTGCGTACCGGAATAAAAAATGATTGGTGCGTACAGGTTAAAGACTAATTTGATTTTTGCTGAAAGTTTGCACTGAAATAATGTTTCAAATGTTGTGAAAATCCCGTTTCGCAAATTTTGAGCAAATAAGGTGTGATTAAAAAATCAGCAAACACTGTATAATGGCCCTGTTAAGGGAGTGGGTGTCGAAGATTTTGACAGTTAACGAAGCTATTTTTTGATAAACTAGCAGAGCTGATATCCCAAAAACTTTTGCATCTTAAAGAACAACTCTACACAGTGATTTGTTATATAAGAGTTATCTGATACAATTCTACCTACGCCTACACCAACGTTTTGAAAAAGCCTCCTAAAAAACACTCCGAATGAATTTTCTCCTTCAATTTTCACCATTTTTTCATTATTTTTTCGGGTCAGGCTCCAAAGAAGCCTCACACACAATGCATTATTGTATTTTACTCAGAATTTTGCTTTTGGCGGCCAAAAAAGCTAAAAAACGAAAACAAAAATTGTTGATTAATTTATGATTTAAATTGAAAGTGCGCTTATTCGTTTTCTTTTGACGCTACTGAGTTACAAATTGCACCAAAATCCTTAAAAGTGTTTGTATTTACGGAAATAATTATTTTGAAGCATTTTTTCTGGTTTCTAAATTTTGTCAAAAAT
Source organism: Oikopleura vanhoeffeni (assembly GCA_004367855.1). Lineage (NCBI taxonomy): Eukaryota > Metazoa > Chordata > Appendicularia > Copelata > Oikopleuridae > Oikopleura > Oikopleura vanhoeffeni. The sequence goes on along the minus strand of SCLH01000976.1, from coordinate 200,296 downwards.
TTAGACTCAAAATGAAAAGTTGACATGACACCCAAGAGACGCCGAATCTTAATTTCAATAAAAAACTCTCTAATGGATTGTCAAACAAGTCTTGTGCTTTCAGATGCAGTATGGGCCGAAACTGTATCTTCTTACCTGGTGGAGGAGATACCTTTTGTTTGAGCCTCCAAAACTGACCATTTCAAGCTATTTGGCTAAAAATGAAAAGTTGACATAGCCCCCAAGAGACGCCGAAGCAAAATTAAAAAAAAACTCTCTAATGCATTGTCAAACAAGTCTTGTGCTTTCAGATGCAGTATGAGTCGTAACTGTATCTCTCAAACTGGTGGAGGAGATACTTGTCTGAGCCTCCCAAACTGACTATTTTAAAATTTTAATTTTTAGTTTTTTCGCGGTTTTGTCCGCTGAAAGCAAAATTATATAACAAAAGCGCTGTTGTATTATTTGTAAGGCTTTTCCGGAGCCTGACACAAAAAAATAATAAAAAATAGTTAAAATTGAAGGAGAAGATACAAACTGCGTGCTTTTGTAAGAAGCTTTTTAAAAGCGTATATGTAGGCGTAGGTGAGATTATATCAGATAACTGTTCAATTCAAATTTACCGCGAAGGTTGGTTCTGTCAGGAACAAATGTTTTTGGAATATCACTTTAGCTAGTTTGGCGGGAAATGGCCTCGGAAGAGGCTCAAATTTGCGACACCCACTCCCTTAATGGCCTAAATTATGAAAAAACATTTACTTGATGAGTTTTGTTATCGACAGATTTCAAGATTTTTGTTTCCACCAGAGAAACTCGTTTTTTATGAGAGTATATTTCGCCAGATTTGAGTTTATCATCGTCTGTTTTTTTCTCATTTGTAAGTTGATTTGGTTCATTTTTTTGTTCATCAATTGGTTGAGCATTGGGTAAACTTTGGCAGTCCGGCAGACGTTTGACTGACTGAGCTAAGCTTGGTTTCCTGCCTTTGACATTGTTAAATTGAAACAGGCGAGTAATTGCAAATAAGTTTACACGCTCAAATAGCTGATGGCGAAGTTCGTTTGTTGGTTCATCGACAAGAAAGTGAAAAAAAAATCCCTATGAAAAGGGTGAACAAACTTGCTCGAAATTGCAAAAAAAAAAAATAAGCCTCATAAATCTTTAAATTTTTATGTAATTTGAGATGTTAAAATCAAATTTTGATGATAAATTGTTTTGATTTTAGCGTTTTGATTTTCCAAAAATCCAGAAAATTTCAGTTTTTTTTTGAACGAAATATTTAAAACCATCAAAAAGTGCTTTTCTGACCATGAATCGAAATAAAACGAGTATCCAAATGCATGTTATTCTTATAAAAAAGACACCCAAATAAAATTGGGAATTTTTATTGGGCTTCATTTACCGACGATCACTCCCTTAAAAATAAACCAAATATTTTTCATTAGCTATAAAAAATTCGAAAAAAGAAATGTCAAGTATAATTCTCGCTTGACTTAAACAGAAAAAATCTTATTATTGAAATTTGAATCTTAAATATCAGCAAATTTGTGAAAATCTTTGTCAAGAAACCTTCACGGGTGGAACTGGAATATTGTCCACGAACGGTTTTTACAACAAAGGCTTGATCAAGAAACCGCAATCCATCATGATTATCATAATTGTAGTCATATCAATTCAAAAGTTTCGTATCATATGACTTATATTGTTTGAAATCCCATACCAAACAGGAAATTAAAATAAAAAAATGTTTTTATCTCAGATGTGGATGTTTCCAAAATAGGCTGAATATTACTGCGATACCTGAGTTTATAAACAACGGACAAACTCATTTTAAAGCAAAGTCTTATTCAAAAAAAAGCCTCCGGGTTTAAAACTCTACGACTATTTTTTAGTCAAAAAAAAACACACAAATTTTTGCGGTGAATGTTTGCATTATATCAAATATATCGTACAAAGGGCATAAACAGACTAGCTGTAAAAAGATAATATTATGAAAAAAATATATCTCCAAACATGTCAAGTTCAAATATTTATTCATCGCTAAATTTGCAGAAAAATACATTCAATTTGATACAATTGTGATGATTTGTAGACGGCCTTATCCTGGCTGCAAATAAACTAACATTTATATTAAATTCCGTCAGATCAACGCAGATCTAGATAATTTGATAATCGTTTTGGGACTCGGTAGTCTGAATACAACACGGCACATATTTATAACAGGTCAGACGTCCAGATACCTTAGAAAGTTTATGAAATCTTAAAACTTGGGCGAAATCGGGGTGTGGGATCTCCCTTCATTGATAGCACGAATATACTCGAGATTGATAAACTCTTTAATAAGTTCTAATATACTTCTAGAAGAGCAATATATCGTTAAACATAATTGCGCGAATCAAATAAATCTCTGTTATGACTGGAGTGGATATGGACGTTTGTTTAACTGTAGATTCCAGAGTTGCTTAACTTAAAAAAAAAAAAATTCTGAAAATTTACTTTTGCAAGTTGATAAGTCACCCAACCTTATCTATGTCAAAAAAGCGGACTCTCGAGCAAAAATAATTCGAGATTTTGCCAGGACACAATTTTGTAAAAAAATGAGAAATATACGGGGATGAGTCATCCCGGATTACCTTGAAAAGGATTTTGGTCACTTTATCGAGCGCTAATTGAAAAAACGTTCAAAAATAGTTTACCCAAATGATTTATTTTAGACTTGCACCCTAGTTACAGTTTCTCTATTGTTATGGAAATTTTTAAGGTTATAAAGAATATAAACGCTTTGGTGAATTCAAAGAATAAATTTTAGTTAATAAAACAAAAATTTAACAAAAAATAATCAATAAAAGTGTCGGTGGATGTTGTTTACTTGTATAATAATTAATATGTACCAGAGTAATATTTCATATCCTTTTCCGAACGGAACTCCATCTCAAAAACGCTGACTATCTCTATAGCGCGTGTTCGAATCCACTGATGTTTGTCTAAGTGATTGTCTTAGTGATTGCTTGAGTGATTACACATCGATAAAATCTAGCGGTTCCATTACAAGACCCTTGCCTATAATCATACAATATAATCACAAGGCAACATGAGTGGATTCGAACACGCGCTATAGAGATAGTAAACGTTTTTGAGATGGAGTTCGTTCGGAAAAGGATATACTTGAAAATTTTTACAGCCTATCGGAAAAAAAAAAAATTGAAATTAATAAAACAAACGGGACAATGTGATTTTATTATCTTCCACCAATTCGTAAAAATGTCAAACAATTTTTGCTTGATACTTTTCAAACATACTCAATTCTTCGAAGCCCATAGCTTTAGGCGTCTTTAAGCATAAAAGTTGGATCGGTATGGGATCCTCGATCTCTGCAAGTATTTCAACGATTTTTGTGAATTTATTGGAACAAAGTATCATGAAGAATTACTTATCTTCAGGAAGTCTTATAAGTAGTATCGTCGATATGCTAATGACTTTATATAAATAATTTAAAAAGATTTGATAAGAAATTTTTTGAGCGAAATTAATGGGAACGAGTAAGGCCTTAAATTAACCATCGAGAAAATTAAGCTCAAAAACAAGATTAATTTCTTTGAAACAAAAATTTAAATCGAAAACGGATCGGCAGAATTTATAAGACACCGTAAAAAAGGACATCGTACTGTTAATTTTAATTAAAAGTACAGTACAGGGGGGGGTGCGGCGTATAGTTAGAAAGTTCGTCGCCAAAAACCCCGGAATATACGCGTACTTCTGGGAAAATGTGCTCTGATTGGTCAATTTGTTCAATATCTAGAGTTGAAAATTGCGTTAAAATATGATCAAAGAAAGAATTTTTGGTGATTTAAAGGTAATTTTACATTTATTCTAGACTAGAATTTTTTGTGTATGTATAAACTTGATTTCATCGAAAAAATGAAATAAAGTAAATTAAAAAAAAACATGAATTCAAAGAAGATTTCAAAGAAAAAAAATAAGACCACTGCTGATTGGTCAATTTAAACAGTATCTAGAGTTTAAACATGTAATTGAGTTGAGGGGTGGTCAGAGTAGGAATTTTTGGTGATTTCAAAAATTAATTTTTCGTTACAAATCTCCTAAGATGTACACATGATATGTATTGACTTGAAAACATGTTTTTAAACTTGTTGAAATACCGACACTTCATTGGTCAATCTGAACATGTTTTTTAAAAAAATGTATTTTTCATTGTCGCCCCGACAGGAGAATCTTGGTCTGAAAATCTNGTGAAAAACGCCTATCTTTTGCCTAGGAACGTTTGAAAAAAAGCCCTATCTTTTTCCTATAACTATACGCCGCACGCCAGGAACGCATAAATTTATTTTTCAAAAGCGTAGGTTTTTGCGGAGGCTTACGTAGGTTTTATCTCGGGTTCCAACTATACGCGTATAACTTTACGCCGCACCCCCCTGTATAATGAGCATGAAATATCTGAAAGAGAAATTTTTACCGCTCTACACAGACTCAGAGAAGTTTGCTCCATTTCAGAACTTTTGACCAAAAGCCAAAAGGAGCTCAAAAAAGTTTTTTACCGCATATCATACCCAATAGTCTTTGTAGAACATCGAATACAAAGGTTTTTAACGGAAAATATAGGAACCTGAACGATATTGAGCAATATATTTGTCACTTAACTAGATGAATGTCCAACATTCTACCAAATTTCAGAGTCAACATTTATTATCGAAAGAAATATTATCAGCTCATGCTTAAGAAAAAATTCACCGGCACGAACAGTGTATTTTTGTTTATTAATAACTACTTCCTTGTTATGAATTTTAAATTGAACAGACTAAACGGTTAATTCAAATTGGAGCAAGTGATCATCAAAGATCAAGTACTGGCTCTCACGTCTGCTTCAATATAAACAGTTGCCCTCAATATAAAAAACAAGCCAGTGAATTTGCTTCATATTATTTAGATAAATTAACGAGTCCCAAAAAAAACAAAAGTCACATTTTATAAATCCAGATTCTTGGTAATCGAAAAAGGTTTTCGAAATGATCACGTCCGTCGTGAATGTGAAGGATATCACATCAAACTGCAGCAACCAAAATTAACGATTTGAACAAATTTCAAGATTCTGAATTAACGAGAAAATATGTTTCAACTAAATTGCTTTTAACGCATTTAATTGATATTTTTAATTCTCTGACTTCAATCAAAAAACTGAAAGCCAAATTTTATTTTAGAACTCCTCACATTTCATGGATACGCCTATTAAAAAATAATTTTACGTTTAATGAAAAAATTGTCGTTTGAATCCCCTTAGTCACCTCTTCTAGATTTTATCTATTCTGTGATTCAATAAACCTGCAAAACTTTATAAATTACTAAAAAATCTTGTAAATGAATAAAAATAAATTCGAAACTAGTGAATAATTACATAATGGTGAATGCAAATAAATAATAATTATATTAAATTTAAAATAAATCTGGTCTTGATCTGCGAAACTGCGATCAGATTTATCTATTTGGTTTTTGAACCAAAGATTCATGACTTTATCATATTCCTACTGATCATGTGAAGTTTAGAGCTTGAACACTTTTCCTGAAAAATAGTTCCAATGACAACTGCTCCAATTCCTAATTTTAAAAAGATGAATCGATCGTCCCAACCAACTTGATTACCATCAACCTCAATTGTACAATTTCTGATATCCAAAACTATAGAGTCTGTACTATTTCCGGATTCCTGTGAAACTTCGGGGATGTTGCTTGATGTTGAGAACATGATATAAGTGCATATATGCAAAACGATACTGGTTAAAAATCTGAACGCGTTTCTCAGCGAAGTTAGCTAAAATATTTATATAAGAAGATTACCAACACATTATTAACAATGTCGTCCAATTGGTTATACGTATGAGTCATACCGTAATGACTCATACTACTTTAAGAGAGAATTATTAAATACTTACAGGGCCTATATCGCGAAAAAGCGACGCAATACGATTTTTACTTAATTCTAAAAAGTAAAAATGCCGAAAAAACAATTCGCTTTGATCTGGATGAGCGTTAAATTTTCCATCACAAACAATTTAAGTGCGTCATGAATGACGTCATATTTCAAGATTAAATTTTTCAAATACATGTTTTAATTTGTGTTTGTTGCGTTTGTTGTATACTAATTCTTGTCATTATTAAATTAACTCCAATTTTAACCTTGTTAAACTTTTAATGAATTAAAAAAAATTCCGAATTATGCACAAATTTTTGACATCCACTCTTTTTTTTATTTCTGGGAAAAAATTGTTTGTGCTCACAACGCTGGACGCGCTGTATAATGTCAATAGTGCCTAAAATCGCAAAATAATATTGCCAATCACTTTCGCGACCTCATTTTGTTTAAATTTCTAATGTTTGAGGATTCCTAGTCGTAATTAATGTTTGAGAAGTGTAGACAGCCAGATATTAAAACGCATTATTATAATATTTTACCTGTACCACGCGCAGAATCTTGCGCTAGTCAACAGGAATAAGAGACAAATGAGAAATTTGAGCAGCTCCCATGCAAATGACTTATAACAACAAATGGAACAAAGTATAAACACAAATTTAAGATTGTTAAAAAGGACACAAATTCTCAAAGGCTGATCTTTGAAAAACAATGTTGCATGAAAAATCTGCATCAAGTAAATTAAAATTGTCAGGTTTAAATAATGTTGATATTTGGAATAAACTACGAATTGAAAAACCTGACAATAGTTGAAATATCTGTTGTTCAAAAGTCGAAAGTTATTACGAGGGAATTCAGAGTTATTGTCCCATAATGTGTAAAAAGGCATTTTTTTATTCACCATCAGATTTAAATATCAATTTAAAATAATCTCCGATTGTGACAATCGTTGAATCTGGATACTAAAATATTTATTCGTTCGAAGTAAATAGATGAACTTTCTGCCTGAACAATTTGGTGAGGTTTTTGAAAGATTTTAATTACCATGCTCATCATTGAAATCAAGATAAATAGAAATGAGGTTAACTCGTATAAACTATAATCAAAGCAAAAACAAATACAAAATACATCGAAAATCAGTCAAAAAAAATAAAGCGGCCCATGGTCGAAATAAACGATTCAGAATTTTTAAAAAATTAAATTTGACAATTTTGTCATAAATTAAAAATATTCCATCTGTTTAAGGAGTGGTGTGAGTGATTTTGACATTTGTGGAGGCTTGGTACGGCATAAACTGATGAGGGGTAGAAAATTTCTCATTAATACACATGAAAGATCTTCCTTGATCCCGGATTCCATAAACAATTCAGTACCATTCTCACCAATCATCTGGTTGACCGCCTTAAACTAGTCCCCACTTTTTTTCAAGAACAAAGTATCCTAGAGCTTATGTCAGCAAATATTTTGAGACTTTGGTGATAATCCGGAAACTTGTCGAATTTTAGTGAATAGCATCTTTGTTTTTTCGATTTGTGCCTCGGGCTCAGCAATTGGTGAATATGCTCGAAAAATGTTTTTCGACGTTTGATACAAGTTTTTCTGTGGAAATGCCCAAATCGTCGGAATATACAAGCTCAAAGTTACTGGAACATCGAATGGAAGTTTTTTTTAAATTTCGCCTGATGGCTGTTAATCGACAATTTTGAACATAAAATTAGAAAATTAATGCCACCAAAAGATTTCTTGTATACAATTTTCTGAAACGATATTAGCAACTATGGTCTCATTTCAACACAGACAGTGCTAGAGAGGAAAACAAAATATTATAGAAAAACCCTTTTTCTTTCTAGAATCCGCTGTGTGAAAATGAGATCATAGTTGCTTATATCGTTCCAGCAAATGTATACAAGGAACTTTTGGGCATTAAGATTTTCTTATTTTTTTATTTAAATATGTTCGTATTTGCGCATTCTTTATATCGATTACAGCCAATTCAGGCCGAATTTTTAAAAATACTATCTATTTGATGTTAATCAACCCGAGGCTTTATTTTCAGCGAAAAATTCCTTCCTTGCATTTCCACAGAAAAGCCTTTTCAAAACGTCAAAAAACACCATTTCACGGCATATTCAACAGATTGCTGAGCCCTGAGGCAAAATCGAAAAAATTATAGTTCCTATCACGAAATTCAGACATTAACCGGATTATCACCAAATCTCAAAACTTTCGATATAAGCTCTAGGATCCTTGTCTCTTTATAAAAGCTGAGGCTCGTTTAAACCGCGGTTAACCAGATGATTGGTGAGAGTGTACTGAAACGTCTAATGGAATCGCGAGATCAAAAGATCGATCTTCAATGTGTATAAGATAAAAATGTTCTACCGTCATCAGTTTACGCGTACAAGCCTTCAAAATATCAAAATCACTCACACTACTCGCTTAAAACATTACCGTTTAGTTTTTGTGAATTTAGAGATATATTTGGCAAAAAATTTAAAAAGATTAAGAAGAATGCTTGTATTCCAAAATTTCTCTTTTTCAGCAATTTTTGCCCGACGTTGAGCAATGACTATGACTCATAGTACATGAGTCTAGGCTAGCGACTAAATTAAGATGAAACTTTCCATCACCACATTCAAATAAGACCAATTCCTCTATCTCGATCATAACCAGTGGTGAGAGAAAACATAAAGGGAAAACTATGGTCATCAAGATTTGCCCATAATGCCAAGATTTCCTCTGCGGATATTTATTTCCACATACACCAACTTTATCCACCCAAACCCAATAATAAACTGCGATTCCGTCAACGATTTGATCCATTGTCAGTATATAGCCAGCATACTTGGAGGTAATCTATGACCTTTTCAGATAGAGTAAAAATGGTTAGAAAATATTTGAGATAGTATAAGTCATGAATTTTTTCGTAAATTTCTTAATATAAATACAATCACTAATTTTCAATCAGAACTAAAGACTGATGAAGTGAAGGATTGTTTTTGAAGAATTTTCTATCGCAGCAATAAGAACGATCAAAATTTTGCAACTCCTTACGTGGTTTCAGACTAAAACATTAATTTGCGGATAGTTAATTTTAAAAATGAAAAACGGAAGCAAAATGTGACGCTGTGTTTCTAACGGGTTTGCAAAATATCCAACTCTCAATCAAAGGAAAATCTTGTAACCGGTCTTACCATGACTGCAAATAAACCAACAATAATTTAAAGCTAAAAATCGTAATCACGTTGATTTTGAGCGGTATGAGTCTTGATTTTGAATTTTAAAAATAGAGAACCTAAATTTGAATCTTCCAATCGGTTATTCCTGTTTACCATAAAATGACCTCCTGTGAACAAAATATGTGTGTATTAGAATTATTATGTAAACATAATCACACATTTTTTTTTTATAATTACAAAAAACATTTCTAGCGAATCGCAGTTTTAAAATGCTGCAAAAACGACACTATTTTCAATTAAGGGTTCTTTAGGCAAAATGGACTTTTTAATTGCTTATTTCTCTCGGCATAGACATAGGAAGTGATAAAACATTCTGATAAGTTAGTTTGTAATCACAGAAGACGTTTTAAATTATATTTTAAAGAAGCATGATGAACCAACCGGTAAATGAGGTACCAAGAAGCCAAAATTTTTTTGAAAAAGCCGTATTTTTTTCGTCCTTAGGCAATGTTTAAAATTACAATGTCTGCGAAATTCAAAGCCGGGAAAAATTTTTTGTCGATTTTTTTATCTAATAAAAGCTATCAAAGCTGGCGAAAATGACTGTTTTTTGCTATTTTGCCACGGAAAGTTGTATTTTTCATGCTACTGGCAAACTATTTTCCGTGCACTATAGTTTTTGAAATAATTTGTTAACAAAATTGTTGTGTCTAATGTAACGAATTTCATTTTTTAACTCCAAGAGTACGATTGAAATTATTTTTTGACATCAATGTTATCGTATGACATTTTCAAGTGTACCAAACGATTTTGAGTTAAATGTTCTGAAACGTATGTATAAACAATGGCAATATTCAACCGTTGAGCGTGAAAGCAAACATTTAATTTTCAACACTCAGAAAATTTTCATTTTTTTTTTGCCATTTATCCCGATTTTTTTTATGTTTTTAGACTAAAAATATCCCCACGTGAGTTCATAAAATCGTAAATCAGACTCTTGATGTGTTTGTTAAACAAGATACGATTCTGCCTATAGAACATATTTACTCAAAAATAAAGATTATTTAGAATTTATTAAAAATATTCAAATATTGAATTATTTAATTAATTCTTTCTCTTTATATAATAAACAGTTATAATTTATTTATATTATATAACTTTATATATTTACTTTATTATAAACAGTATAAGCGGAGATCAAAATTTGTAAAATCCAGTCAAATTGGATTACATTACAAAGATATAGGCTGCCTATTGAACCCCCTTTAATGAAAAGTTGTTTTTTGTCAAAATTGAAAACTTTGAAGTATATTGGACTTGAAATTTATCCTGAAATTTCTGAAAATTTTGATAATATAATCTAACGCATATCAAGTACAGTAACCAGCGCATTGTCGCTTTGTCCAAACATTGAACGTGGCCAACCAACTAAGCCCATAACGTTTTCGAGCCTCCATTGAATCTTCTGTTCAACCTTTCTCAAGAGTGAATAAAAGTAAAAATTTACGAATAAAAGATAGGCAAAAAATTAATTTAAATACAGTGATAAACTAATAAAAAGCAAATAAAATAACGGATAGAAACAATATTTCTGAAATGTAATGATTCTGGAGAATTTGCAGTCGATATATCTCAAATTTTGTCTCTCCTGAAATTTCGTTGAGTCTTCACTTTAATATTTTTCATAGTTTTGGTCGGTAATTTTTCCTACAAGAAATTTTGGTGGCTCGACCTGAATCCAAAATCTTAATCCACGTCAAAATTATAAAAATAAATTTGAACTCTATTGGCTGTAAATACACTTATAAAATCTTTTCATATGTTTTACGGGGGTACGCAGCGTGTGGCATAGCACTGGCGTCATTACTTACGAAAATAATTGTTGGTTTATTTTTGTGCTTATTATGCGTTAGCTGAACGCCTACATAAATGTGTATCAGCTCATAAATCATTTTTTATCTATTTAAGCGAACATGTGAGGTCAAACTTATTTATAATTCGTAAAATTTTTCCGAAAAAATTCAAAGCATTATGAATTTAAGCATTTTTCGTCCAAAATTTCTTAATTTAATTTATGAAATCTGTGAATAAAAACGAAAAAATAGCCACTTTGAACTTGTTTTCATGCATGTTTACATATATTTTTTTTTTTTTTTTCTGACTGATGTTGAGAAAAATCAACCCCCCCCCCCCTCATGAAAATGTTTTTTTGTCACATTTTGTTGCGACTCTTTAGAAATCTTATGAAAATTTCCGCAAATCAATGTCCAAAAATTTTTAATCTAGTAGTTTTTGAATCGCTGTAAAAAATCAGGTCGAATCACTTGTGAAATTTTCTGGTATCTATTTGGTTTCCGTATTTCACCGATGCAAGGGTCAAGTGAATATCTGTTTCCTGAACATTCTGATGAAATTAACAACACTTGCTTTACAGGAACCGTTTGTGCCATTTGGCACCAATTTATAAAATTTTTATTATTTCTTAGAAAAAAACCATCTGTAATAAAAGCCGGGTGTAATAGGCTACTTAACTTTTAAAAGTCAGGCACTTTTTATATTAATACTCAATTGAAGGTCATTTTTTTTCCTAAAAAGATGTTTTCCTCTATTTTTCATGGAAAAAAACTTTCATATTAAAGAAATTTTGCATGTGGATAATTGATCTCCCCTAATTAGATGCATTACACCGCGACAATGTCGATTTAATAAATATCGCTTTAAAAAAAAATCCCACATCGGTCACGTTGAGAACTGGAGTGTCAATGAAAACGTGGTTTTTGAATATTTTATAGATACTTAAGTATTAAAAAATTCTAAAAATCATAAACGTTTGAAGTATGAACACTTTCATTTTAGATTAAAAAATAAAATAAAAAATTTTCAACATTTTTTTTCTTTCAAAAATCACTCCGAAAAAATGTTCAACCAATCTGCCAACTCGCTGCTCCCCCTTAAAGTTTTGAAAATACAAAGAATTAATTATATGAACTCCAAAGCTACTTCTTTCGAAGTCCGCATGTCTTTCTGTCATTTTAATTTATGTTTTCACCAACTTCCTAATTTCACGAATTCATCGTTTCAGAAGCTGATACCGGTTTAACAGTAACTGTTAAATTGAGACGGCGACCACGTGTTTAACCTATGAGTCGAGTCAAATTTGAGGATTCCATGCCAAGGGCCGAAAAAGACGTTTCATTCGTCTGACATTTCGGAGATTTTCAAATTCTAAAATAAAGTATGTTATATTGCTCGCTTGCAGTGGAGTCTCCGAGAAAGTGAATGAATCGTGCCGTTGGCCGATTAGACTCAGGTCAAAAGTCTGATGTTGTTTTTCATGTCTTTCCAGTCAACAAGCAAATAACAAATTACATCCTTAGTACTGCACGACCAAATTTTCAATTATGCTCATCATTTTTAATTTTTTCTTTTTCCTTGCATCTTCTGAATAANAAGTACTTAATTCTTTGCATTATTAAATTATACCCAATTTTAACCTAGTGTTAAACTTTTTATGAAATTGAAAAAACTTTCCGAATTATTACAAAATTTTTGACGTCCACTCTTTTTTTATTTCTGGGAAAAAAATTTGTTCGTGCTCAAATCGCTGGAAGCGCTTATAATGTCAATAGTGCCTAAAATCGCAAATATAATATGGCATAACTTTCGGCGACCTCATTTTGTTTAAAATTTCCTAATGATTTTGAGGATTCCTAGTCGTAATTAATTTGAGAAGTGTAGACAGCCAGAAAACGCATATTTATTAATTATCTTACCTGTACACGCGCAGAATCTTTGCGCGTCAGGCAAGGAATAAGAGACAAATGAGAAATTTGAGCAGCTGCCCATGCAAATGATCTTATAACAACAAATGGAACAAAGTATAAACACTAAATTTAAGATTGTTAAAAAAAGACAAAATTCTCAAGTGATCTTTGAAAAAAATTTTCATGAAAAATCGCATCCAAGTAAATTCAAAATTGTCAAGGTTTAAATAATGTTTGATATTGGGCAATAAACTCACGAATTGAAAAACCTTACAATAGTTGAAATATCTGTTGTTCAAAAGTCGAAAGTTATTACGATGGGAATTCAAGTTTATTGTCAGCAATAGTGTTAAAAAGGTCATTTTTTTATTCACCATCAGTATTTAAATATCAATTTAAAAATCTCCGATTGTGAAATCGTTTAACTGGATACTAAAAATATTTATTCGTTCGAAGTAAATAGATGAACTTTCTGCCTGAACAATTTGGTGAGGTCTTTTGAAAGATTTTAATTAGCATGCTCATCATTGAAATCAAGATAAATACAAATGAAGTAAATCGGTATGAAACTTAATCAAAGCAAAAAAAAATACAAAATACAATCTGAAAATCATCAAAAAAAATAAAGTCGGCCCATGGTCGAAATAAAGCGATTCAGAAAATTTTAAAAAAATTAAATTCGACAATTTTTGTCATAAATTAAAAATTATTCCATCTTGTTTAAGGGAGTGGTGTGAGTGATTTTTGACATTTTGGAGGCTTGGTACGGCTAGACTGATGAGGGTAGAAAATTTCTCATTAATACACATGAAAGATCTATCCTTGATCCCGCGATTTCATAAGACAATTCAGTACCATTCTCACCAATGATCTGGTTACCGGCGCTTTAAAACACTAGTCCCAGCTTTTTTCAAAAGAAAAAGATCCTAGAGCTTATATCAGAAATTTTGAGATTTTGGTGATAATCCGGAAAATTGCCGAATTTTAGTGAATAGCACTTTTTTTTTTTCGTTTTGCCTCAGGGCTCAGCAATCTGGTGGAATATGCCGAAAAATGGTGTTTTTTCGACGTTTGATACAAGGCTTTTTCTGTGGAAATGCCAAATCGTCGCGAATACAAGTCCAAAGTTACATGAACATCGAAATGGAAGTTATTTTTTGACAGCGCGCCTGATTGGCTGTTATCGACAATTTTGAACATAAAAGTGAAAATTAGAATCTTAATGCCACCAAAAGATTTCTTTATACAATTTTCTGGAAACGATATTAGCAACTATGGTCTCATTTCAACACACAGTGCTAGAGAGGAAAAAAAAATTTATAGAAAAACCCTATTTTCTTTCTAGAATCCGCTGTGTGAAAATGAGTCATAGTTGCTTATATCTTTTCTCAGCAATGTACTACACTGGGTTGCACCCTTATCCGTATCGCTCAGCTCGCCAAAATTCTCGTCGGTAATGTACGGATAAGGGTACTCTTTCGGCGTCGAGTAAAAGGAGCAAAAAAGATTTTTTTTATATTTTCGTGATTATCATAGGCTATTTTTGAATAACGAATTCGAGGTGGAATTATTCATTAAATACACTCTGTTTATAACATAATCAGACTAAAAATGCCAAGAAATTTAAAGGCCGACCTTTAAAGGTTAAATACTCACTGCTACACGCAAAGAAACCAAGATGACTTGCTGTCTGAAATATCGAAGAGTTATATGGCGGGGAATAATGGGTCGTTTGTGACCATCAGAACAATTTTGCAAGACGAAGAAGACATTTACTAGATCAGGATTGTGACGTACCAGTGACTTACAAGTTGTATCAATGATTTTGACATTGATCCTGAAATCCGTTGACTTGCCTTCCTGCTTTAATTACGGAAAAATAATGCGAAAAATTATCAGCCGGGATTCTGCATCGTATGCAACCAAGAAAAAAACAACTGAAATTAACTTATTTTATTAAAAAAAAAAAAATATTTTTGTGCATTGTAAATCTATATATTCACCAAAATAGTTGTAAAACGTGCAAAGTTCGCTAGTTATTTCATTTATTTTGAAAATTACAGTTAAATATTTTCGAAATCTCGAGGAAAAATTGTTCTCTAATTTATACCGAAACGGTAAGGGCGTACGGATAAAGGTGTTTCGTCAACTTTCCAAAAAATCGTTCGGATAAGGGTACATTGTACGGATAAGGGTGCGTACGGATAAGGGTGCACCCAGTGTACAATGAATCTTTTGGTGGCATTAGGATTTTCTAATTTTCATTTTTATGTTCAAAATTGTCGATTTTGCCCATTCTCTTATCGATTAACAGCCAATCAGGCCGAAATTTTAAAAATACTATCTATTTGATGTTAATCAACCCTTAGGCTTGTTATTTTCCGAAAATTCCTTTTCTTGCATTTCCACAGAAAAAGCCTTGTATCAAAACGTCGAAAAACACCATTTCACGGCATATTCAACCAGATTGCTGAGCCCTGAGGCAAAAATCGAAAAATATAGCTCCTATTCACGAAAATTCAGACAATTAACCGGATTATCACCAAATCTCAAAACTTTCCGATATAAGCCCTAGGATCCTTGTCTCTTTAAAAAAAGCTGAGGGACTCGTGTTAAACCGCGGTTAATCAGATGATTGGTGAGAGTGGTACTGAATCGTCTAATGGAATCGCGAGATCAAAGATCGATCTTCAATGTGTATAGATGAAAAATGTTCTACCGTCATCAGTTTAGCCGTACCAAGCCTTCAAAATATCAAAAATCACTCACACTACCGCCTTAAAAAATTACCGGTTTAGTTTTTGTGAATTTAGAGATATATTTTGGCAAAAAATTTGAAAAAGATTAAGAAGAATGCTTGTATTCCAAAATATTCTCTTTTCAGCAATTTTTGCCCGACGTTGAGCAATGACTATGACTCATAGTCTATGAGTCATAGGCTAGGACTAAAATAAGATGAAAACTTTCACTCACCAATTCTAAATAAGACCAATTCTCCTCATCTCGATCATAACCAGGTGGTGAAGAAAACATAAAGGGAAAACTAATGGTCATCAAGATTGTGCCCAATAAATGCCAAGATTTCCTCTGCGGATATTTATTTCCACATACACCAACTTTATCCACGCCAAAGCCAATTAATAAAACTGCGATTCCGTCAACGATTTGATCCATTGTCAGTATATAGCCAGCATAACTAGGAGGTAATCCTATGACCTTTTCAAGATAGAGTAGAAATGGTTAGAAAATATTTTGAGAAGTAATAAGTCATGAATTTTTTTCGTAAGATTTCATTTAATATAAATACAATCACTAATTTTCAATCAGAACTAAAGACTGATGAAGTGAAGGATTGGTTTTTGAAGAATTTTTTATCCGCCAATAAGAACGATCAAATTTGGCAACTACCTACGTGGTTTCCGGACTAAAACAATTAATTTGCGGATAGTTAAATTTTTAAAAATGAAAAACGGAAGCAAAAATGTGACATGCTGTGTTTCTAACGGGTTTGCAAAATATCCAACTCTCAATTGAAGGAAATATCTTGTAACCGGTCTTACCATGACTGCAAATAAACCAACAATAATATTGAAGCTAAAAATCGAATTAACGCTCGATTTTGAGCAGTATTGAGTCTTGATTTTGAATTTTAAAACAGAGAAACCTTAAATTTGAGCTTTCAATCGGTTATTCCTGTTTTACCATAAATGACCTCCTGTGAAACAAAATTATGTGTGTAATTCAGAATTATTATGTAAACAATAATCACACATTTTTTTTTATTAATTACAAAAACATTCTAGCGAATCGCAGTTTTTAAAAATGCTGCAAAAACGACCCTTTTTTTAATTAAGGGGGTTCTTTAGGCAAAATGGACTTTTTGAATTGCTTATTTCTCTCGGCATAGACATAGGAAGTGATAAAACATTCTGATAAGTTAGTTCGTAATCACAGGAAGACGTTTTAAATTATATTTTTAAGAAAGCATGATGAACCAACCGGTAAATGAGGTTAACCAGGAGCCAAAAATTTCTTGAAAAAGCCGTATTTTTTCGTCCTTTTTAGGAAATGTTTCAAAATTTGACAATGTCTGCGAAATTCAAAGGCGGAAAGAATTTTTGTCGTTTTTTTTTAATTTTCTCACTAAAAAGCTATCAAAGCTGGCGAAAATGACTGTTTTTTGCTATTTTGGCCACGGAAAGTTGTATTTATTCATGCTACATGGCAAACTATTTTTCCGTGCACTATAGTTTTTTGAAATAATTGTTAACAAAGTTGTTGTGTCTAATGTAACGATTTCATTTTTTAACTCTAAGGAGTACGATTTGAAAATTTATTTTCTGACATCAATGTTATCGTATGACATTTTCAAGTGTATTATAAACTATGGCAAAATATTCAACCGTTCGAGCGTGAAAGCAAACATTTTACATTTTCAACACTCAGAAAAATTTTCAATATTTTTTTTTTTAATTTTTGCCATTTTTTACCGATTTTTTTTATGTTTTATGACTAAAAAAACCACGTTGAGCTCAAAAATCGTAAAATCAGACCTTTAGCTGGTTTGGTTAAAAAGAACGACTTGCCTATAGAACCTATATTATACTCAAAATAAGCTTATTTCGAATTTTATAAAAAATATTCAAAATATTGAATTTTTAGAAATTTTTATCTCTTTATATAATTAAACAGTATAAGCGGAGATCAAAATTTGTAAAATCCAGTCAATTGGATTCACATTACAAAAGATATAGGCTGCCTATAGAACCACCTATTTTTTCGTCACAGGATGACGCTCTTCAAACATTTTAAATAAACTTCAAATTTTCAAAATTCAAAATCAAAAGATGGGTAGACTAAAAACGACACTCAAAAATTTAACATTCGCGGTGAGAAAAATGCTAAACTCGAACAAATTAAAAGTACTCGTATTACCCTAAACCTTTTTTGCGAAAACGAATCAAGTTACAGACCGCCTATTGATATATAAAGATTTGTCGCACATGGCTGCTTCAAAATATTAATCACGGATTTTTATCGGTACGCCAGTACCGGAATGTAAACGAACTGAACTCAAATGCTGAAGCTAAGCCATAAGCGTATTAGACAATTTTGTATGCGCTAAGTTGCCCCAAGTGGCATCGTCATGGCGACTATAGTCTATAGTTTGCCAGAAGGAGCAATTATGCTTTTTGCTCAAGCTCTCATGAGTACGGTTTGTCCAAACAAAAAGTAAACAATTTTTTCTTCAAATGCATTACTTCATTCTATCAATATCAAGTTTAAAATTTATGAAATCTAAAAATTTATTTCAAAACTTTCAAATCTCAAAAATTTTTGATTAAAAATTTTCTTAATTTTTTTACCAATAGATAGAAACTTATTTATATTTGTTATGTATAGGTTTTAATCAGAAAAAATAATTTTTCTGCGTGATTTGAGAGTTTGGAGGCGTATAATGAGGTCAAATCACAAACTTCAGAAAAATATCTGAGCAGATAGAGATTTTGGTTTAGGCCATTCAATTGCTCGTGGTCGACTTATCCTACAATATTTTATTTTTTTCAAATTTAAACATGGGAAGACCTTAAAAAGGTCGCCTCGACCACCCCCTTAAGGAAAATTGTTATTATGTTCAGAAATTGAGAACTTGAAGAAATTGGATTGAAATTTAATCCTGAAATTTTGAATAATTTTGATAATATAATTTCTAACCATATCAAGTAAGTAACCAAGCGACATTGCGCTTGTCCAAACAATTTGAACGTGGCCAACACTATAGCTCCATAACGTTTTCGAGCTCCATTTGAATCTTCTGTTGTCAACCTTTCTCAAGAGTTAATAAAAGGTATAAAATTTACGAAAAAAAATAGGCAAAAAATTTTAATTTAAATAAGTGATAAACTAATAAAAAAAGTAAATAAAATAAAGCGAGTAAGAAAAATATTTCTGAAATTGTAATGATTCTGGAGAATTTGCAGTCGATATATATCTCAAATTTTTTCTACTCCTGAATTTCTTGATCTTCAGGTTAATATTTTCATAGTTTTGGTCGGTATTTGTCCTACAAAATTTTTGGTGGCTCGACATGAATCCAAAAATCTTATCTAGTGCAAAATTAAAAATAAATTCGGAAATCTATTTGCTGTAAATAAATTATAAAATGAGAGTCTTTTAATTATGTTTAAGAGTTTTTAAAAAGAAAAAGAAATTATCATGAACTCCAAGCTTACTTCTTTCGAAGTCCCATTGTCTTTCTGTCATTTTAATTTATGTTTTCAACCAAACTGCTAATTTTTAGGAATTCAATCGTTCTCAGGAAGCTGATACTGTTTAACAGTAACTGTTCAATTGAGATCGGCGACCACGTGGTTAACCTATGAGTACGAGTCAAATTTGAGGGTCAATGCCAAGGGGCTCGAAAAGACGTTTGATTCTGTTCTGAATTTTTTCGTGAGATTTCCAAATTTCTAAATACAGTATGTTATATGCTCGCTTGCAAGGTGAGCTCCAGAATGTGAATGATCGTGCGTTGGCCGATTAGCTCAGGTCGAAAGTCTGTGATGTTGTTTTTCATGTCTTTCCAAGTCAACAAGCAAATTACAAAATTACATTCTGTAGTACTGCACGACCAAATTTTCATTATTGCTCACATTTTAAATGTTGTTCTTTTTTCTTGATTCTTCTTAATAAAAGCCGTTTTTTACAAAATTATCCTCGACAACATTAAGTAAAAGATGTATGTTTTTTCACTTTGGAAATGAAATGGTATTGAATGAACTAATTTTTTGATTCATATATGGTTCTGTATACGGCACTCTCTAGCGGTGTTAAAGGCCTGATGAAGTTACTTGATTTGGGTGGTTAATCGTTAATTTAGAAGGAGAATTCTGAGATTTCATCATGGACGGTTAAAATCATGAGGACAGTTAAAACGCCCGTGGTTGTAAAAATCTTGCTTTTCCGCATATTGAAAAACATAAAATAAATTTGCTTGTTTTCAACTCCATTTCTTGACGATACCACGGTGGTATTACCACCCAAGCATAATTACTCTTTGTTGTTATAAATATGTAAAGAAGATAAGCACCCTGATTTTATTTTTCAAAACAAAATGTATAGTCAAAAATTCATCTCCCGAAAAATCCCTGTTTCAATACAACAACAAACCTTCTTAAAGAAATTCCCCGAAATGTGCACAAACAAGTTTCTAGAGTTTGCAAAATTCACCAAAAAGTATTTATTTTGGTGAAAGACTCTATTTAATAGAGCTCGCAGAGAATTTCTCGGTATGGACACTGTATGCTTTATGGAAGGACGTTCGAAATTCCAAACAGTTAATGTGTATGGAATGTTCTCAAAAAATGTATTTTAAAACAATTTAAGAAGGTGGCATAAGTCCAGCAGATTGGTACATTTTTCAGAGCAATATATGAACAAAAAAAAATGTGGAAATTAATTTTTTAATTTTTTGACTTCAATAAAAATGTTCATTTTTGGAATAGTTTATATTTTCTTAACATAACTAAGTATCTGTAAGAATATAAATAACCACTTTTCACTGTACATCCATTTCTAACTTAACCCTACTATAGTATTTTTTAAAGACCATATCAATAAACTTCAGCCATTTTCGGGTGTTATGCGCAAAAAAGAAGCTTCAAAATTCTGCACATTCAAGAATTTCCTCTATATCAAAAAGTAGAAAGAAACAACTTTTTTTAAGATAAAAATGACGCCCATTACACTCGCAATTTAATCGGGAATTTACGCTGGCATAAAATTTTCAAAAATTTATTGCCGAATGGCACTTTTCGAGTGTACAGCCGAGTGTTAAAAATTCAATCAATAGTTTAGAAATGATAATTGCGCGATAAACTCTTTGGTTGAATTATGGAGATTTGATAGATACAAAAAATTAATCAGTGATTCCACCTTATTTTTATAAGTAATTCGACAAACCAAAACTGAAAAATTTTGGATATAAATGGCGGGAAATTTTTATTATTTTTTGAGAAAAGTCGGAAAAATATGACGAATAAAAATTTTATGATTTTTCAAACAGCGGTCATAAAATATGTAGGCATGTATGAAAAAAGTCAAAACGGCTATTTTTTAACCAATATATTAAAATAAAAAAACATTTTGGACAAAAATGCGAAAATTTTCATAATGTTCTGAATTTTTTTGAAAATTTTACGACTTTAAGAATGAAAACTCGAAATCAAATATTGCCTAAAATGGAAAAAAAAATATTTTATTTAGCTGAAACATATTTATATCGGTTCAGCTAACTATGATAAGCATTAAAATTATACTGACTTATTATTTTCGTGAGTTATATCGACTTTAGTCTGCCGAGTTTATGGCACCCCCTTAAATAAAAATAAACTTATGTTTTCAAAATTGTGCCTGCTCGCCTTGTAGAACTTTGACGTACGAAACACGTCTAGGACCTGTTTTGATCGATCGATACATTAAATATTGTGTACA
>SCLH01000976.1:116617-178941 GCA_004367855.1 Oikopleura vanhoeffeni | reverse complement strand
AAGCAAGTATAATTTAAGATATGACAAGAGACTGAATTTTTCCAGAAATTTGTTGAAAAACCAAAGAAAGCTCTTTTAGGGGTTGGTCACCGCAAATCTGGACGAAAATGTGTAACAAGGTTATTTAACGTTCGAAACTGCATATTTTCTGCATTTCAAATCAATAAATGGTATTTTTAGAGTCTTCACTACCCTCGAAGGTACTATTCTAGAAAATAGTCTTTTTTTTGGGAACTTAATTTTGAGTTTTGAGGCTTAATTTTCGCAGAAATATCAAAATAAAATTTTCTAAAACTGCATTGAATTCTGCGGCCGATAGGGTATGAAAATTAAATTTTAAATGAAAATTTAGATAAAAAAATATTTTTTCCGACTTAAATTTAATTTTGACATATAACTTCGAACTCTTTGGAAAAAAACTAAGGTAACTTTTTATTTAGTTACCCCACCAGTTTTTCCCCTGCCATTTGAGAACGGAACGAGATAATCACAAACGGATTACGGCACCCAACAGCCAAGGGATAAATAAATGACCAAAATTTGATTTTCCAACGGATGTCCGGTGATACCAGAATTAACGGTAACTTTGAATCGGTGGCTGAAAAACCAATGTTCTTCACAGCCAATTTTTCACACTTGTAATTTCTCGAGAAATTTTTGCAGTAAAATTTTATTGTCATATACACCCTAAAGGTCAATTACCCATTTTTGCGTATCTCCTTATTATAGGAATTGCTAATGACTCTGAATAGTATTCACTGTGGTGTTTTTATGAGAAAATGTTTGGCAGTGAATTTTTGTCACATACCCTAAAGGGTCAAAATTAACCCTTTTTTTGTATTCTCCTTATTATGAGAATCTTGTGACTTGAAAATATACTAATCTGGGTAGTTTTTTGAGAGAAAATGTTTGGCAGTGAAATTTTTGTCACATGACAACCTAAAAAGGGTCAAATTACACTTTTTTGTATCTCTTAATTTAGGAAACCTGTAGACATAAAAATATGCTTATCTGGGTAGTTTTTCAAGCTTAAATGTTTGGCAGTAATTTTTTGGTTATATGACACCGCGCAAAGGGTCAAATTTCAGTTTTATGCAAATTAAAACCGGGAACTTGCGGACATGGAAATATCCTTACCTGGCTAGTTTTTCAAGAGAAAATGTTCGGCAACAACTTTTTTTGGCATATCACACACTCCCAAGGTCAAATTAAGCTATGAACGGAAATAGTGGAAATAAAACCATATGGAAGATGAAACCCGATAAGTTAGTTAAATTTGGTTTTATCTTTGCCGGTTAAGTTAAATCAAAATTCTGTGAGATCAGTGGTACGGAGTGTTTGGCCCTCGCGATGATATTGATCAAATATATGAATTTTCAGAATTAAGGGCTCAGTTAGATTTTCTGGCCGACATAACCGTTATTCCTGGATTTGAAGCGCTATGAATTTTCTCCGAAAATTCAGGGAGATCAGTGATGTTGATATTATAAATTATATAATTTGAAAAAAAAAGGTTATACCTCTTAACCCGTGTGAGCACAAAGCCTATATATAGGCTTTTGCATATTTAAAATCATCTAAAAAAATTCAAAAAAACATTGTAGAATTGTCTCGTTTGAATTCATTATAAAGAATTTTGCAAGGATGTCAAAAAAATAACTTTTTTTTTTTGGGAAATTTTGTTCAAATATAACGGACGGTTGATTTTTTGAGATTTTTTTACAATCTTTTACTTCTAAAAAATAAATCCGACCTTTTGCGTCAATTAGAATTAGAAAATAGCCAGTTTTGATGAGAGTGTTTTGTCAATGGTTGACCCTCAAAACAAAGATTAATTGCTATACAGGAACAGATATTTTATTTCAAAAGTGATATTTCAAAAATTTCAATTTGAAGTATTTCACGAAAATATTTAAATTATGAAAAAATTAATTCGAGCGATTATATATTGTCCACGAAGTCACTCGATTAGTATATCGACAAAGAAATAATATCAGAAGTGTACTTATCTGCTTTTAAAAAGAAAATTAACCATTTTCTATGAGAAATTGGTATTTTTTTAATCAGAATTTTAGACCTTTTTAGAAATAAGTTTTGATTGATTATATGGAGACCAAATCAGAAAAAAACGATGACATAGGTCAGATCCTTCTGCATTGATTCCGATTGCAAAATAATTTGTAATCTGTGAGCTTGTATCACGTGATATCCTGTACCATGCTCTTATCGGTAAATTTTCTAGAACTAAAAATCAGAATTATAGTATATCAAATAACGGATGGGGACATATATCGTTTGAACTTCCTTATGAAAAAAATTGAAACTCCAACTTCCTTGGGCTTTCTGTAATACACGCTTAAAAAAGGCTTTATATCCCTTATTCACACTTTTGTTAATATCCCGGCCCTACAACTTAAAAACACACTATGTTTTCTAATCAGGGCCGGGTTATTAACAAAAGTGTGAATAGGGGATATAGGCTTTGGTTCCTTGGCGGAATTTTTTTTCTGTGCTCACACGGGTTCAACTCTGAGCTGAGTTACATTTTTTACATTCAACGAGAAAATTTTCAAACCGCATTTCCGGCCACAGTGACTATCAGTGCGATCAACTTTGACCCTGACTCGACGCCTATTGACTCAAATATTTCATTTCTGGTAGTTTCATATCTTTCTGGTTTCTACATTTATCATGAAATCGATAACAAAACTATGTTGTTGGCCAATCTTGCGTTGACCACCCCCTTATTGCTAGGAAGTTTCGCCTACCTAATGAAAAGTTGACATGGCTTCCAAGAGACGCCGAAGCAAAATTTCAAAAAAACTTTCTAGTTTATTGTTAAACAAGTCTTGTGCTTTGAGATGCAGTATAAGTCAAAACTATATCTCTCAAACTGGTGGAGGAGATAGCTTTTGCCTGAGCCTCCCAAACTGACCATTTCAAAATTTTAATTTTCGGTTTTTTCGCGTTTTCGTCCGCTGAAAGCAAAATTTAAAAACAAAAGCGCTTTTGCATTATTCGTAAGGCTTCTCCGGAGCCTGACACTGAAAAATAATAAAAAATGATGTAAATTGAAGGAGTAGGCATCAACTGCGTGTCTTTTTAGAAGGCTTTTTAAAAGCGTAGGTGTCAGCGTAGGTGGGATTGTATCAGAATACTGTTAAATTCAAAATTACCGCTAAGGTTGGTTCTGTTAGTAACAAATGTTTTTGGAATATCAACTTTGCTAATTTGACGGGAAATGACCTTGGCAGAGGCTCAATTTTGCGACACCCACTCCCTTAAGGGGATTGTGGGTGTAAATGAAACAAG
Source organism: Oikopleura vanhoeffeni (assembly GCA_004367855.1). NCBI lineage: Eukaryota > Metazoa > Chordata > Appendicularia > Copelata > Oikopleuridae > Oikopleura > Oikopleura vanhoeffeni. Next base: position 175,629 of record SCLH01000976.1, on the reverse strand, counting down.
CGTTGAAATTTTTTTTTGTTTTATTCTTGAATTCAGCTGACAGAAAACAATTCCGAAAATACAATATTTTAACCAATCAGATTTGTTTATTTTCATTTCGTCTTGCGTGGGCGTGTACATAAGACAGAACAATACATCAAAACAACAACCCTTCTACTGGGAAATAATATCAACTGAACTTATTTAACTTATAAAAATCAACAGAGAATAGCTTTTTTTTACCGCCTAAAAACCGAACGAGATTTTTTTTAAACCAGACGGCGCATAACTTAATTCAAGACGTCGTACTTTCACGAAACATTTTTGTTTGAATCAATTTAAAGCAAAATTGTGGCATCGTGGAGCGACCCTTCACCAGAATCAAAAAAATTACTTGCAGTTGATAAAGAAGGTTTAAGTCTCCAGTATTTTTTTTCTCATTTATTCTTATCTGCCCGTTATCGACCATTCCAGTCCAGCTGGAGAAGAGGGCTATTTCCCCAGCAATTCCAACATTCTACACCCACAACCCCTTAATCCATCGTAATCAGTTATTTTAAATAAGTACGGCGCATCATTTCAAAGTTAAGCATTACATTGATACTTTAACTTTAATTAATTACAATTTTTATTCTCTGAAATATTATAACAAATTATATTTTTAAAGGATAACTTTTCATGACGAGTTACATCTGACTATCAAACTATGCTTAATTATAAATTGATGAGCTAAAGAATTTATATTTATTTCTGATGTAATTTATGAAATAAAACATTGAATAAAGAGTATTTGAAATTGTGGGCTCATAATTTATTAACAGTGTAACCAGATTACATCGTGACTATTAAAGTAAACTTTATTCGCGTCATTTTTAAATGAAAAAAAAAGCAACATTTAACTGCCTGCATCACATCCGTGTAAATTCGTACCTACTTAACTTTTTACCATCAAATGAAAAAATTTAACACAGAATATTGTTTTAATCACCGTGGTACAATTTAATTATCAATTATTATAGTTTGTTTTTCTTGAGATACCGCAAATTTCAGCGATGTGGCAGATTCGTAAATTTTTTCGAGTGATTTTTTGAAAGAAAAAAATGTTAAATTTTTTTATTTATTTTCATCTCAATAAAAGTGGTTCATTCTTGCAAATTTATATTTTTAATTTCTCAACATACTACTTATGTATCTGTTAAAATATCAAAACCACTTTTCCTTACAACTAGATTTCCAACATGACCGACGTGTGATTTTTTTTAAGGCGATATTTAAAACTTCAGAAATTTTCGGGTGTAATGCAACTAATTAGTGGAGAATCAATCAATAATGATTCATTATCTCACATTTAAAAAAAATTATAAATACCCCCGTATTTCAAAAAATTTTATTGATTTTTCTTGAAATTCGGGAGTATTTATATTTTTGTTTTTATTTGCCGCCGCGAATAATCCAAAAAACTTCTTATACTTTCGTTATAATTCGGGGCATTTTCGGGGGGGGGGTTTTTTAATTTTTGGATGAAATACATATAACGGTTGTTAAGTGTTAAATCAATGAGACATCCAAATCAAAGTTATGATCACGATTAAAAATAACGTTAATTTATTATTCTTAAATCGATTTGAGTTTTGAGCACAAAACAAGCGTGGCCAAAAGAAGTCAAACGAAATAAAAATGATGCAACAGTCTTATAGTTAGTGATAATTAAGTTCCGATAAAAAGATATATAGGTAATTTGAGGTGTGCTTACATTTTTGTTGCTGGTGAAAATTGCCTATTTATTACAAATAAAAACTTTTAATCCAAAGCATGAGCAAATAATATATTGCACTTTTACCCCAGAAAATCATTTCTGTGCCATTCTAGATCTCGTGCTGAGTTCAAACTTTGTGTTTTTTCACAAAAAAATAATAACTTATGAATATAGATTAAAACTGCGCGAAACGTCAAGTTCTTGTAACAAATATATATGAAAAAGCATGTGTCATTTCGAAATATAGGTTAAACAACAATACAGGCTGGTTGAGGTGATGAGAAAAATATTTTTCTTTCATAAAATATTTTTCTTGTTTATTTTCAAGTTTTTTTTGGGATTTTTTTTTATTTGGAAATTTATTTCATTTGGAAATTCGACCTTAAGGGGTTCTCAAACCGACGGGTATTATACTGATTTATCAAACGTTAGTGCCTGAGCTAACCGCTGCAATTCGCAGTTGAGTTCCAAACTTTCGGATTCTAGAAGAATTCTTCTAACTTTCAAAAAATGGTGTTGAAAAGTTTTGTGTATGTACCGGGACCGGCCGGTTATACGCTGTCCAAAAGCTCGATTTTTTCCATTTTTTTGGCACCCATTTCATCTAGCTCTGGATATCAAAAGTGTTATTTTTTTTTTCATGTCCTTAAATAATAATTGTGAGCTTAACAGCTGTACAAAGACCTGATTCTGCAAATTCTGTTATTTAGATAGAAATTTCCGAAAATAAATGGGTGTTTTTGCCATGTTTCGCTGACCCCATTTCATTTTAGTCGAACAATATCCGCCCCCCCTAGATTTTGTATAAAGAAAAGACACGTTCTTTAAAAGTGTGCAAAAGCGAGGCGCGTAAAAGAGTTTTTTAATTTTTTTCTCATTAGCTTTTTAGGGCACCTCAAAGGTTATTTACCCTCACATTACGTCAAAAATAGGATTTTGGAAGTAAAGATTGCAAAACTTTTTTTGAGTAAAATCCATAATTTTTTGATAGAAAAAAAAAAAAAAAAAAAAAAAAAAAAAAAAAAAAAAAAAAAAAAAAAAAAAAAAAAAAAACAAAAAAAAAAAAAAAAAAACAAAAAAAAAAAATTTTTGTCAGTAAATTGGCACAATAAAATAAATTGTTAAAAATAGTCGCGAGTCTCCATGTCTAGATCACGAGAAAAAAGTATATACCCTGAAAAAAATAATACTTGGAAAAATTGTCCAGTTATTATGCAAAATGCGGAAATTTTTGTTATCGGAAATTCCATCCTTTTTTAGTTTTTTATTAAGCAAAACCGCTTAAACAAAAATAAGAATGCAGCTAAATCAGCTGTTCTATCACTTCCTGATGTCTCGAGATAAACAGCCTCCGTCGGTTTACCCCAATTTATACTTGGATCTAGAAAATATTTGGAATTTAGTTTATCGACAAATTTGAATTTTTTTATTGCCCAATGTTTCTCAAAGATCTAATTTCACAGGATCTAATGCTAACAATAAAATTAGAGGACGAAAAAAATTTAACACAGAATATTTGTTTTAATCACCCGTGATACAATTTGATTAGTCATTATTTGTATAGTTTGTTTATATCTATGAGGAGTAACTCAGCAAATTTCAGCGACTGTGGCAGATTCGTAAATTTTTTTCGGAGTCGATTTTTTTAACAAAAAAATGTGAAATTTTTTTTTTTTATTATTCATCTTCAATAAAAAGTTGTTCATTCTTGCAAACGTTTATATTTTAAATTTCTCAACATACCTTAAGGGAGTACTGGTCGCATTTAAGGCCAAAAACAGCGGTTTTCAGCGTCGCCTCCCATGGAAATAAGACAGGGCGGTGGTGCGGCGTATAGTTAGAAAGTTTCGTCGCCCAAAACCCGGACTATACGCGTATCCGGACTATTACGCGACTTTAGACCTATACCGCGTAACTTCTTGGGAAGAAACTCGTGCTCTGATTGGTCAATTATTATACCTTAATATTAGAGTTAAATTGCGTATAAATAAGGCCAAAGACAGAATTTTAGTGATTTTTAAGGGTAATTTTTACATATATCATTTAGACTAGAATTTCTCAGCGTACTTTGATATCCATCAAAAAAATGAAATAAAGTTAATTTAAAAAAAATACATGAAATTCCAAAGAAGGTTTCCAAAGAACAAAAAAACAACCACTGCTAAAAACTATCATTTATCAGTCGCAAAGAAACTTCTACGAAAAAAAATCCTGAAGCTACCTTGTGGATTCCATCACAGCATTTTTTTTCTTGTGAACTAGCGGAATTTTAAATATCAACACCGACGCTTGTAAGAATCAAATTAAAAATGAAAAAATAGTATTGCTTCTAAGGAAAGGGTGATAACGCCGAAATAAATACTTCAGATTAATTAACTATTATTAATTACTAGCTACCTTCTAAAACGTCCTGACAGTTTACTCAAACGTCTTGACAAAATCTACACTATTAANTTTTTGGCCTTAAAATGCGACCAGTACTCCCTTAAGTATCTGTTAAAATATCAAAAACCACTTTTCCTTACAACTCGATTTCCAACTTAACCCGATATGTGATTTTTTTAAAGGCGATATTTATAAACTTCAGACATTTTTGGGTGTAATGCACTAATGAGTGGGAGAATCATTAATAATGATTCATTATCCACATGAAAAAATTTCTTTAATATGACAGTTTTTTGTCCATGAAGAATAGAGAAACACAGCATTTTAGGAAAAAAAAATGACCTTCAATTGAGTTTAAATATGAAAAAATGTTCTGATTTTCAGACGAAAAGTAGCCTATTACACCCGCGTGTGGCACAAACCGGTGTCACAAGCAAGTGTTGTAAATTTCATCAGTAGTTCAGAAACGATATTCGATTGACCCTTCCACTGGTTGAAATACGGAAATCAAATAGATACCAGATAATAACACAACATATTCGGCATGATTTTTCAAGAAGAATTTAAAAAAGCAATAATAAAAAATTTTGGACTTGATTTGCGAAAATTTTTCATAATATTTCTAAAAAAAGTCGATAAAAAAAGACAAATGAACATGTTATGATTTTTTAAACAGCATTCAGAAAATATGTACAAATGCATGAAAAAGTTAAAGTAGCCATTTTTTTCGTTTTTATTCACAGATTTCAGAAAAACAAACCAAAAAAATTTTGGGTAAAAAATGCGTGAAATTTAAGTAATATTTTGAATTTTTTTGAAAATTTTACGAATTCAAAAATAAAAGTTCGAACTCAAATCTTTCCTCAATAGATAAATGATTTTAATTTTATTTATTCTGGTTCAGCTACCAATAACAAGCACAAAAAAATAAAGCAACTAATTATTTTCGTAAGTTTAATTGACGCCAGTTTGCCACATCGCTGCTACCCCTTAAGGGGGTAGCAGCGATGTGGCAGATTGGTACATTTTTTCGGAGCGATTTTTAAAAGAAAAAAAATGTGAAAAATTTTTATATTATTTTTTATCTACAAGGAAAGTGTCCATACTTGCNTTTTTTTGTAATTTTAAGCACTTTTTTAGGTTTTGGTGCAATTTTTAACTTGGTAGCGTCAAAAGAAAACATATAAGCGCACTTTCAATTGAAATCATAAATTAATCAATAATTGTTTTACGTTTTTTTGGCCGTCAAAAGCAAAATTTCGAGGAAAGGGCGCTGTTGCATTATGTCTGGAGCCTGAGACAAAAAAATAATAAAAAATGGTAATAATTTTCGGGAGAAAATTCATTTTGAGTGTTTTTTTAGGAAGATTTTCACAAGCGTAGGTGTAGGCGTAGGTGAAATTATATAAGATTACTGTTAAATTTGAAATCACCATGAAGAGTTGATCTTCAAGATGCAAAAGTTTTTGGGATATCAGCTCTGCTAGTTTATTTAAAACTAGCTTCGTGAACTGTTAAAATTTGCGACACCCACTTCCTTAATAGGTTGCATTTGTTTTTTTTTAAGTAAAAGTTAAGAAAACATCTCAAAAAATCAACCCCCGTTATATTTGAACAACATTTGCTTACCAAAAATAAACTATTTTTTTCGAATCGCCGCAAAATTCTTTATGATGTATTTGGACGAGAAAATTCTACAGTACTTTTTTTCCGTTTTAAAATGATTTTAAGTATGCTCAAGCTTATATATAGGCTTTGTGCTCACAAGGGTTAAGGGAGTACCTGACGCCATTAAGTGATTTTTAAACGTCTGTGCTGAGCTGAATAACAGTCCTTCGAGTTACATATTTTGAGATCCAGGAAATATTTTTCTATATTTTTTAGAAAAAGTACCCCATTCGAGCCTGTACATTTTACAGTGTAGAAGGAAAATTATACTCAGAAAAAAAAGGTAATTTCGGAAATTTATTTATATCAATTTTTTTTTGATTTTCTTGGAATAAAACCGATAACAAAATAAGAAATAAAGTTGAAGTTAGCTTTCTATCATGTCTGAGTGTCGAGATATGAGGCCCGTCAGGTACTCCCTTAAGGGGGTAGCGGTCGCAAAAATGTACTTTTGTACCCCACTTTACGAGAATACTAAACTACTTTGAAACTTTTGAGAATAGCCATTTGGTAGATCTATTCCTAATCTACAAGAATAATTAATCAGAATAATTTTTGGCCGACCCTGGTGACCACCATGCAGCGAATTCTAGAACACCTAATCAAAATTTCAAAATATACCTCTTCCTAGAGCTCGCATACGATTTCACTCAAAGTTGGTATGAACCACGGAAACACTTATGATTGTCATATGATNCCCCTCAAGTCTCTGAAGTATGCTTTAAATATTCTATAGAATAAGAAATTTATTATGAACTCTAAGCTGACTTCTTTCAAAGTCCCATTGTCTTTCAATCATTTTAATTTATGTTTTAAGCAAGCGCTTGATTTTTAGCAATTCAATCTTTTTAAGCTGATACTGTGTAACAGTAACTGTTGAATTGAGGTCGGCGACCACGTGGTTGACCTCTTCAAATGAGCCAAATCTGAAGGTGAATGTCGAGGTTATGAGTCTGGCTTCAAAGGACGCTTGATGCTTTTCCGAAATTTTTTCGTAAGATTTCCAAATTTCTAAATACAGTGTGTTATATGTTTGCTAGCAAGGGGAGCTCCAAAATGTGAATTGTGGTGCCTTGGCTGATTAGTTCAGGTCAAAAGTCCGTGATGTTGGTTTTTATCTACTTCAAAGCAAACCAGAAATTTAATTCTGTATACACTTCACGATCCCTTTTTCATAATCGCTCACATTTTTGATTTTTCTTCCTTTTTCTTGATTCTTCTGAATAAAAATTTGTTTTACAAAATTATCTTCGACAACTTTAAGTAAAAGATGTATGTTTTTTCATTTTGGAAATGAAATAATATTGAATGAACTCATTTTTTGATGAATATATGGTACTATATGCGGTACTCTCTAGCGGTGTCAGAGGCCTGATGAAGTTAACTGCATTTTAGTTGTCAATCGTTAATTCAAGAAAAGAATTCTGAGATTTCATCATGGACGGTTAAAATCATGAAGACAGTAAAAAGCCCGTGGTTGTAAAAATCTTGTTATTCCGCATATTGCAAAACATAAACTGAATTAGCTTGTTTTCAACATCATGTCCGGACGATATCACCCAAGTGGAATAAGTCTCCATTTTTATAGATATATAAAAAAGATGAAAACTCCTGATTTTATTTTCCAAACGAAAAGCATAGTCAAAATACTACATCTCCAAAAAATTCCTGTTCCAATTCAACAACAAATCTCCTTTGTAAGTGAGTGAAACAATGAAACTCGTCATTTTTTATCAAGTTAAAACTTGTTGGTGCACATTTCGAGAGTCTTATTTTTATATTGAGGCAGTCTCGTTATAACTATATAATTAGAGACTCAAATCCCATAATAATTCAAGTTATATCAGTACACCTTATCCATCCATCAGTCTTTATTTTGGTGATAGAGCCCGCAGAAAATTTGTAGGTTTGGAGCTTAAAGGGTTAACAACAGGACGTTGAAATTCAAAACTTAAATTGCTTGTAAAACCATCAATAATGAACCATGATTAATGGTTATGGCTTCGTTACATGAAAAAATCTAGTGGTCAATTTGGACGAAAATTTTTTTTATTTTCAATTACCGGTTTTTCGTGATTTTAGTGAAAAATTGACGGTTTTCAGATAAGCTTTATAATTTCAGAATGTGACACATTTAATGTGTGTTAAATGTTCTCAAAAAATGTATTCAAAAATAATTGAAAATAAAAATAAAACTGATATATCTGAAATTATAATGGCTGGCTTTGTAGAACTTTGACGTTGAATCTTGTGTTTATTGATCAATGACGTTATACGAGTTTTTAGGTTTCTGACGTCTTGTTTCACGAGGCCAGCAAGTATAATGTTAGATATATCAAGAAACTAAATTTTATGCCAAATTTTTCAGAAATTTTTCAAAAAATCATTCACGAAGTATATTTTAAAACAGAAGTCAAACTTACTATTAAGAAAACATTTCAAAATTATATTTTTCGAACAAAGTTTTTCAATGCAAGAAAGTTTCTACTCCCTTTTTTGCAAGTAAGAGCTGAGAGGATTAAAGAGCGAATAAACAGATTAAAAAAAACACTTCAAGTTTATCAAGGGAAATTGCTTCACTGTTTTGTTAAAAACCTGATGAGCAAAACTTGTAATAAAACATTAAATAAAGCCTATTTTGAAATTGTGGGCTTATATAATTTATTAATTTTAACAATGTAACCAGATAACATTATTTTAACTATTGAGTGACCAAATTGGGGTCACTTTAAATGAAAAAAAGGAGATCAACATTTCACTGCCGTCACTTTCGTGTACAAATCGTGCGTACTTAACTTTTTACCATCAAATGAAAAAATATAACACAGAATATTGTTTTAATCACCGTGGTACAATTAAATAATGAATTATTATAGTTTGTATTTTTTGAGATACCGTATATTTTACCGGTCAAAACACAGGATCTCAAAACGGGAGATTTTGAACTTGAGAAAAATTTATATTTCAATCTTTTCAACTTCTATAATGCGTGTATTATAGGTAGACAAAGTTTTATCGAGTGTGGCAGGAACGGTTTGGTTGTACACGAAAACCCTCAAAAAATAATAAAAATTTATTAAGATTATCAAAAAACTATGTGCATTTACAAACAAAATACAAGCTAAGCTGAACCGAGTTTTGATTTAAAGGTCCTAATTGTCATTATATTAACCCTTCGTTCTTTAAATATACGGCCTAAGTTTATTTTAATTGTCACTTTTTTTGTCCGGTGGCTAGACAGCGAGATTGAATTACTGCCGAATTTGGGCATAACAGACGAAAAAATGACAATTTTAGAAAAAAAAATAATATTGAACCAATTCAGAAACTCGTATTTCTTCAAGTCTTCCGTAAAATGAACATTTCGGCTTTTCCGGTGGTCCAAAATCAACCGGATATATATTCAAAAAAAGACTATACCGTCATAATAGCGCATTCAAATTAGTTGCAATCAATTAACAAGACCCAGTTTACTCAGAATCAGTATTTTGTTTGTTTTATTTGTGAAACAAAGAGACCTTAGTCGTGCAAGATTATTTATTATTATTGTACGTATTGTATATATTTTTTACGTCATAAGCGCTCATAGTCCGGCCATTTAAGGGGGTGGTGTTAGTGATTTTTGACATTTTGGAGGCATGGTACGGCTAAACTACACAAAATACACATGAATGATTTATCCTTGATCTCGCGATTTGGAAGCATACCATTCCGCCCGTCATTTCCAGGAAGCAAGAACCTGGCCGCGAGAATTGCTGCGAAAAGTGAAAAAACTCGCCCGTCAATGTAAAAGTAGTATCAAACCGCGCGAAACTCAATGAGTTTTATGTACGGTCATTTAAAAATGCAAGCTGTTTCAAAAGTTATCTTCTTTAATTATATTTGAAAATTAAAATACTTTTATTCAATTTCAAACTGAAATATAATCAATTTTTTAAATTAACAGTTCATTCTGGAAATTAATAAAACAACAATAAATTTCATAATTGAATAAAAATAATTAATAAAAATATGATTAATTTTAAAAATAAATTTTAAATGTTATTAATTTTTTCGATAACTTCATTAAAAAGATTTGAAGTACAAAAAATAAAAAAGATTCATTACAAATTAAACTTTTACTCGCGGTGGGCTTTCCAGATTAATCGGTAAAATTATTTGCGAAATCAGGAACAGGTGATCACCTGCAAAAAACTATGCTTGATATATACTATATGATTCAAATAGTTTGAGACGCAAAAAACGCTCTCATCTTGTTACGGGGACGTCCCCGCGTGAAATCCAGGTGCAGACCCCGTGATTACATTCAGACTTCTCTATTCGCCAATTATTAATAGCCAGGGAACCAATAAGCGCCCTAAATTTTGATCTNCAACTAATTATTTTCGTAAGTTTAATTGACGCCAGTTTGCCCCATCGCTGCTACCCCTTAAGCATTACATTAATACTTTGACTTCATTTTATTACAATATTTTATTCTCTGAAATATTATAACAAATTATATTTTTAAAGGATAATTTTTCATGACGAGTTCGATTTCACTATCAAACTATATAAATCGATGAGCTAAAGAATTTATATTTATTTTTGATGTAATTTTTGTAATGAAACATTGAATAAAGACTATTTTAAAATTGTGGGCTCATAATTTATCAACAGTGTGACCAGATAACATCGTTTTAACTATTGAGTGACCCAATTCGGGTCACTTTAAATGAAAAAACATTTCACTGCCGCGTCACATTCGTGTACAACTCGTACCTACTTAACTTTTTACAATCAAATGAAAAAATTTAACACAGAATATTGTTTTAATCACCGTGGTACAATTTAATTATCAATTATTATAGTTTGTTTTTCTTGAGATACCGCAAATTTTTCTAGTCAAAATACAGGATCTCACAACGGGAGATTTTGAACTTGAAAAAAATTTATATTTCAATCTTTTCAACTACTTTAATGCAGTAGCTGTGTAATTAAAAGTTCTCATATTGGATGCGAACGTTTTCAAATCTTAAGCAAATCTTTTGTTGTCATAAAATTCGAAGAAGCTTTAGCTTCGGTTTAATTTTTTAGCCCGTAAGTTAAAATGCTCAAAATTATATTCGCTTATAATATAAATTATTATTTTTTATAGAAAAAAATCCAATTTAAGAACATTGTGTGTCAAGAGAAGCGCATTTGAGTTTTCTTTGATCATAGATCGTCGGAATTTACCGATCATGAGATTTTTTTGCGCGAAAAACTTTCCGGCTACTAGTATTTTCAAATTTTTGGATTTAAATAATAAACGGTTATTTAAGTGTTTAATCAATGAAGACCTCCAATCAAAAGTTATCATCACGATTAAAAAATAAATAATTTACTTTTTTACCAATTTGAATCTTGAGCAAACAAGGCGTGGCCAAAGAAGTCAAACCAAATGAAAAATATCAACAGCTTCATGTACGTTCAAACATAAGTTTCGAACAAAAAAAGCATAAGATTTTGAGGGTGACCCTTCATTTTGTTGCTGACCCTCGGTGAAAATAGGTATCTTAGATAAGCCCTCATCTGACACTTAGATTATCATAGTCCTGTTGGCCTTTTTCTGAAGAACCTCTTAAGCGATGTGGGCGTCGCTGATCTATTTTTTTTGAAGTTTCTAGATGCGATTTCTTGCTAAAATAGCAAGAGTGGAATTCAAAAACTGTTTAACGTGACGAACAACACTTAGCCAATTATTTACAGATTTTAGTATATGATACAATCCAACCTACGCACTCACAGTGAACGTATAATAAAACCTTACCAAAAAACAGTATAAAGCTATATTCTCCATCAGTCTCATATTTTCATTTTATTTTTGTGTGTGAGGGCTGCCAAGCCATAAAAAGAAGACTAATTTTAGAGCGTTATTTTCGAAGTTTAGCTTTTGTCGCGACAAAAACTTTTCAAAAACGAAATCTGAAAATCGCAGGATTTAAGGCCTTTTCAAAAGCTATCTATTCCACTAATTTTCCAAGATAAAATTCGGTGTATTACTTTATATGAAAGCATCAAAACTGTTTAACAATAATGTTCAAGGCGCATTCGAAATTTTGATCAAACTCCGTTCTGGAGTCAATGAAGATTACAAATAATTTTTCAATATTTGAAACCCAAAAAATAAAATATGATGAAAAAACAGTTTTAATCGTTTTTTATATATCTTCAAACATTTAAAGAATTTTGGTGTTGTTTTTGAATCGAAGAAGTCAAAAGACATAAAAAGGGGGCATGTTTAACAATTTTGAACTTTCTGAAAAAATCAAGATATGTTTTTTAATTTTGACTAGGAGATAACATGATGATAAGTTTTTATTTGTTACTGCAAGTTATAAATGGACAGACAAAAATGTGTTAATGAGCTGTATGAAGAATTTTTCCCTAACTCATATTGGTAGGGTTTGGACCGGAAAAAATTTGAACCTTGAAACGACTGAATTCAACTAAGAAACAAAATAAAAATTCTGATGTAGAATTTGAAAACTAAAAAAAAATAGCGAAAAAAAATCACATGAGAATTTCGTGGGGATAATTAAATTTTTAAATTGCCGATTTTTCATATTGCGCAACCTTGCGCAATTCTATGATTATTTTAATCATAAAAATGAGCTAATTTCGAACTAGCAGAGACAAAAAATTCCACGTTGGGTTACGTTTCGCAAAATACATTTTTCCGCCTACGCATTTTCGTCATTTTAGATACTAAAATTTTTTCTTAAACTGACCGAATTTTCTTTCTCAAAATTATTCTAAAACTGATATTCTATCTAAACTCAAATTTTGTTGCGGTCACGCTCTTGCCGTTTTAATCGAAAAAATAAATATTTATGCCGTTTTTATCGAGTTTGAAGACAGGAAAAAGAGTTTTCCAGAGTAATTTTGTGACCACAAGAAGCCCCAAAATTTTATTTTATCATTTGGATCATTTTATTTCGTAACGATAACCTGTGTGAGGTTAAAGAACACTCACAAAAACTAAAGGTTTGTCCCATGGTTTCCTCGGTCCGAACCTTACGGAGGTAATAATTTTACAAAAAGTTTAGAAATCCCTGTTTTTCACATATTTTGCCTCCACATAGATATGCCTTCAGAACAAAGTCTGATGAAAATTTCAAAGAAAAGATCTTAATTATTGTTAAACTAGTTTTTAGCTTTCATATGAAGTATCAACCAAAAATTTATCTTCAAAATTGGTGGAAGAGATAGCTTTTGGAAAAACCTTGAAATCTCGATTTCAGATTGAGTTTTCTAAAGTTTTTGTCCGACAAAAGCTAAATTTCGAAAAAACGTTTCAAATTAGTCTTCGTATTCATGGTCTGGAGCTTGACACAAGAAAAATACGTAAAAATGATGAAAACTGACGGAGACGACAGCTTTTTAGTGTTTATTGTCAAGTCTTTTATACGGTCATGTGAGTGCGAATGTTGGATTGTACCAGATTATAAAAATTCTGAAAATGATTGCAAAGAATTGTTCTGTACAAATTTTTTTTTGAAATTCAATTTCTGCTAGTTTAGCCAGAAACCGCATATAAAGACTTAAAAAACAGGCAAATAAACGACACCCATTTCCTCTTGCGAAACTTCAGCATCTGAAAATTTAACCCATAGCTTATAAAGCCAAAAAAATAACATTAGTCGTTGCCTCGCGGTTCAAAAACCACCAGATGGCGCGCTAGCGAGCTAAAACCTGTCAGTTAAAATTTCTAAGCAAATGTATTATGAAAATTTTTTATTTTTGTAGAAATCACCGTTTATACAATGCGCGTATAAATTTAAGTTTTATCATTAGATATTTCTTCAAATATAGTAGATAAGGTCTAAAACGTTGTTTGAAAGTCACTAAACCGTAACTCCTCGAAATCCAAGTAATCGATGTATCTAATTTTTTAACTCAGTGTACGGTCGCCCATATGTTAGCAAATATGAGTCATTTATAGACGGATAACAAAGTTATTTATGAAAAAGCATGTCCACCATTTTATTTTGATCTAAAATCGACCAATTAGAGCCGAGTTTCAAAAAAAGTATATTTTTTCAAAAAAAAGGTATTTTAGCAAATATAAAGAAATTTCAGAACAATACATCCAGTATTTATATCTCTTTAACACCTTTCGCTTAATCTGAGAGATATGGGCTGAAAAGCGGCCTCATGAGTGGCTAGGAGGGGTCTTAGGAGTGTTAGGATTGGCTTCCTCAATCCACATCTCTCAGATTAAGCAAAAAGTGTTAAAGGGATATAGCTCGATTTAAATGGTAAACATGCTAAACATAGACTATCGGACTAATAGTTTTAACTACAAGAAGAACTTAAAAGATGGAATTATGATTTAAATAACAAATGATCATCTAATTATAACAAAAGTTGATATGATTGATTAGTTCGAGAAAAAATTTTCAGTTTTTCCATAATACCAAATCTCCAAATTGTTTCACTTAATCGAAAAAACTTTGGAAAAATCTATATTAATTCAGAAATTGAAGGCAATTTTTGACATTGATAAAAATGTAAGCATCTCATAATATCGTCCACATATCATCAATGGTCTGAAAATAATCGGATCAGACGCTATTCGCGAAGTAACTAAAATTTCCTACATTTTTCATGTTTCAAATTTGAAATGAAGGAATTTTACTTTGTTTTTAACTTTATATGAAATATTAAGGAATTAAACTATGCGTAGGCGTGATTTAGGCATTTCACTCTGTTTTCATTTTTTTTAAATTAAGGTATTTTACTATTAAGGCAATTTACTATTAAGGCATTCTACTCGCTATCTCATGATTTTAACCGTCCATGATGAAATCTCAGAATTCTTTTTTAAATTAACGATAAACAACAAAAATCCAGTTAACTGCATCAGGCCTCTTACACCGCTAGAGAGTACCGTATATAGTACCGTATATAGAACCATATAAATCAAAAAATGAGTTCATTCAATACCATTTCATTTCCAAAATGAAAAAACATACATCTACCACTTAAAGTTGTCGAGGATAATTTTGTAAAGAACGGCTTTTATTCAGAAGAATCAAGAAAAAAGAAAGAAAAAGAAAAATGTGAGCAATAATGAAAAAGGGGTCGTGTAGTGACTACAGAATGTAATTTTTAATTTGCTGGTTGACTTGGAAAGACATAAAAAAAACAACATCACAAACGTTTTGACCTGAGTTAATCAGCCAACGCACGATCATTCACATTCTTGAGCTCACCTTGCTAGCAAGCATATAACAAACTGTATTTAGAAATTTGGAAATCTCACGAAACAAATTCAGAACAGAATCAAACGGCTCTTCAAGCTCGACTTATAACCTTAACATTGACCCTTAAATTTGACTCGTTATCATAGGTTAACCACGTGGACGCTGATCTCAATTAAACAGAATCAGCTTCCTGAAAACGATAGAATTCCTTAAAATTAGGCCTTTGATTGAAAACATAAATTAAAATGACAGAAAGACAATGGGACTTTGAAAGAAGTCAGCTTAGAGTTCATAATAATTTTTTTTTACTTAAAAGCATAATCAAAAGACTTTTATTTTTATAATTTATTTACAACAAATAAAGATTCATGTTTTTTTAATTTTTGAACTGGATAAGATTTTTGGATTAATTTCGAGCCACTTATCATTCTGTAGAAAAAATACAAACCAAAACAATGAAAATATTAACCTGAAAATCATGAAATTCAGGAAAAGAAGAAATAATAATATTTCAATAATTTGAAATATATCGGCCGCAAGTTCTTCAGAATTTTATTTCCTTTAAATTACTTTCTTGGAAGTTTATCACCAATTAAAATTATTATTTTCTGCCCATTTGTTTATCTTGAATTTTATAATTTTTATTAACTCTTGAAAAAGGTTGACAACAGAAGATTCAAATGGAGCTCGAAAACGTTATGGGGCTATGGTTTTGGCCACGTTCAATGTGATTTGACAGGCGCAATGTGGTATGGTTACTTACTTGATATGGTTAGAAATTGTATTATCAAGAAATTTCTGGATTTAATTTCATTCCAATTACTTCAAGTTTTCTATTTCTTAACAAACAAACAATTTTTCAAGTGAAAATAGGGTCGTTTTTGCACTATTTTCAAAAACTGCGATTTACCAAAGTGTTTTTTGTAATTTTTCACAAAAATTGATTCAAAATAAATTTGTGATTATTGTTAACAGGATGAGTCAAAAATACACATGTAATTTATTTTCACGGAAGGAAATTTCCGGTGAAACTAAAATAACCGGTAAGCTCGAATTTCAGGTTTCTCTATTTGAAAATTCAAAATTTAGACTCGATCCCGCTCAAAGTCGAGCGTTGTATCAGTTTTCACCGTTGATATTATTGTTGGTTTTTTTGCAGTCATGATAAGACCGTTTACAAGATATTTCCTGTAATTAAGAGTTGGATATTTTGCAAACTTGTCAGATCTAAGGTAGTTTTTTTAAGGTCAACTCATCCTTGTCATGAGGATAACAGGAAAACCGTAGGCGATATCGAGAAACGGTTTTTTGAATTCAACTGCCAACTAAAAAAGCTCAATGGAGAATTTTTTTCCATCGAACTAACGGTTTACCGGTAACCGGCGATTTATTATAAAGGTATTTTCAGTAAAAAATTTAAGTAAAAAAATCCAAACTCGATTTTCGAGGATGTCAAATCAGTTTGATAAAATTTCTCAATTGAGCTAGTTGACAGTCGAATGCAAAAAAAACGTTTCTTGATATCGTTTATGGTTTTCCCGTTATCGTCATGACTAGGGTTGGTTGACCTGAAAAAATACCTATGTAAACTAATTTTGTAGAAACTTATCTCTGTTAGAATTTTAATATGATTTTTTTAGCATAAATTCCACAAAATCCATCAGTCCCTGACACACAGGATTCACTATCATGACTCATGCATTTAGTTAAATTAAGATTTCTTTTTAAATTTTTATTTTCGTTGCACTTCAATTTATATCACATATTGGGAACTAATGTATCCCATAAGTCCTGATGTTTTTCATACTGAAAATAAGTGATTGTATTTATATTAAATGAAAGCTCACCGCGTGAGTTTCAAGTGGCGTCGAGATTCGAGCCAGATAGAAGACCATACTCGCGCTGTTATCAAACAAGCCTAATCGGGCGTGAATTGATGACGCATCAATTAATGAAAGAGCCAATGGCGAGCTCGAGAATTTAAAAATGTAATATATATTAAACATTAAAATGCAAAAAAATCGCGTCAAAATAAAATTTCAAAATTCATGCTGTTTAAAATTAAATTTCATGAAAAATAAGCTATGAAATATTCATGCACAAATTTCAAAACTCTTAAATAAGCCGTAAGAGCGCAATTTGATTTAGACCCCCTCAAATGCCAAAAAATCGCCTTGAAATAAAATTTAAAGATTCATGATGTTTAAAATTAAATTTTATGAAAATAAGCTATAAAATTTTCGTGCACAAGTTTCAAAACTCTAGAATAAGCAAATAAAGCGCGATTTGATTACGACCCCCTAAAATGCAAAAAAATCGCCTCAAAATAAAATTTCGAAATTCATGCTGTTTATAATTAAATTTAAAGAAAAATAAGCTATGAAATTCTCATGCACAAATTTCGAAACTCTAAAATGCGCCTTAAGAGCGCAATTTGATTTAGACTCCTAAAATGCCAAAAAATTGCCTCAAAATGAAAATTCCAAATTCATGCTGTTTAAAATCAAATAACATGAAAAATAAGCTATGAAATTTCCGTGCGCAAATTTCGAAACTCTTGAATAAGCCGTTAGAGCGTAATTTTATTTAGACCCCCTAAAATGCCAAAAAATTGCCTTAAAATAAAATTTCAAAATTCATGTTTAAAATAAAATTTTATGAAAAATAAGCTATAAAATTTTTGTGCCCAAGTTTCAAAACTCAAGAATAAGCCAAAAAACGCGATTTGATTTAGACCTCCTAAAATGCCAAAAAACCTCTCAAAATAAAATTTCAAAATTCCTGTTTCAAATCAAATTTTATGAAAAATAAGCTATGAGATATTCATGCGCGGACCTCAAAATCTTAGAAAATGCCATTAAAGCATTTAAATATGTATTNTTCACTGGGCCTTGAAAAATGCGTGCAAAACTAAACTTCCTGTTCGTTTGTTTAAGTTGGTTTGAAAATCTCTCTGGGTATTACAGGTGTGATCTGTTGATCAATATCCGGAGAAATTTAAATATTAATTTCATGCATTTTTTTGATAGTTTTTTCTCGTTTGATTTCAAGTGTTTGACGTTTAATAGTGCTAAAGGGCACTAGGCAAAATTCAGCTTCTTATTTTGATCAACCGATAATTTTCTTATTTTATCATCGGGCTTGATTATCGACTCGGGAGAGCAAAATGTTCGGTGAAAAACAGCGGGCGGTCACATGCACAATTCTAGGTCACAAAAAAACGAACCATTTTTCAGTGTCTTATATTTGGCTTATAATCATTCTTGGATAATTTTAATCATTTTTGGCCAAAAA
Source organism: Oikopleura vanhoeffeni (assembly GCA_004367855.1). Taxonomy (NCBI): domain Eukaryota; kingdom Metazoa; phylum Chordata; class Appendicularia; order Copelata; family Oikopleuridae; genus Oikopleura; species Oikopleura vanhoeffeni. Next base: position 157,317 of record SCLH01000976.1, on the reverse strand, counting down.
TCATCTTAATTATTTGTTTATTATTATTATTATATGTTTTAGATATATTTCATGCATTCTATCGAACATTTCTGTCGCCTCGAATCTCGACGCTCCTCACTTAATTCATTCAATATTGATTTGTCACGAAACCCCTTTTTTGGTCGCCAAAAACCCGACAAATCCGCTTTTTTGTTTCCGACGCCATTGAATCACGCGTACAAAAAATTTCATGACTTTTACACTTCTCAAAATATTTTCTAACCAATTTTACTCTATCTTGAAAAGTCATAGGATTATCCGAAAGTTATGCCTGGCTAATACTGACCAATCGATGCAATAGTTGAAGGAATGCAGTTTTATCAATGGCCTTGGCGCTTGATAAAGGGTGTAAAATGTGAATAAATATCCGCAGAGGAAATCTTGGCATTATTGGGCACAATCTTGATGGCAATTTGTTTTTCCTTTTATGTATCTTCACCAACCTGGTATGTGATCGAGATGAGGGAAATTGGTCTCATTAGAATTGGTGAGTGGAAAAGTTTTCATATATTCTGGTCATGTTACTGGTCCAAAACATATGAAAGCGTATATCTGAACTCAGCGTAGAAATGTTGTGAAAAAATGCCTAACAATTTTACATCATGGGGCGCTTTTATGATTTTCGATATGTTGTCGGATGCTAAGGTCCCTAAGATTCGTCGGCCAACGGCAAATCGGTGAAAAAGAGGACAATTTTGAATAAAACATTTCTTCTTAATCTTTTTTTAAATTTTTGTCCAAGAATATAATCTCTAAATTTAAAGGAAGAATTGACTAAAAATAACAATCAATACAAAAAAGAATGCTTCTTCCTAAAACTGAATGCGGTAATTTTAAAACAAGTGAAAACTTTTTGATTTTTGACAGAAATGGTCAAACTTTTTTTTTTCAATTTGTCTGAATCGCCCCATTTCGACCACGTGCCGACTTTATTTTATTTTGATTACTTTTTCAGATCGGTTTTCTATATTTATGTTGCTATGATTAAATTTCCGACCAATTCACCTAGTTTTTCTTCATCGTTTGATTACAATGAAAACCATTCTAGTTATATCGTTGAAAAAAAACTTGACGAAATGTGTTCAGGCAGAAGAAGTTCATACCATTCACTTAGATCAAATGAGATTATATTGTAATATCCAGTATAACGATTTCACAATGATATATTTTTATATTGACTACTTAAATATTAAGATGAATAAAAAATTTCTTTTTTAACATTTTTTGCGATAGTGAATTGAGTTCATCACTTTTCACTGCGATTACTGACATAAACTTAAATTCCCATCGTTATAATTTTGACTTTTGAACAACAGATATTTCAACTATTGTAAGTTTTTAATACTCGTAATTTTATGGTCAAAAAATCAACATAATTAACCTTGTCAATTTTTAATTTATTAGCGATACGTTTTTTTTCACGACACTGTCTTTCAAGATCACATGAGCATTTGGTAAATTTTTAACAAGACTCTTACAATTTTAGTGTTTATACTTGTTCCCATTTGTTGTTATAAGGTCATTTTCATATGCAGCTGCTCAGCATTCCCATTTGTCTCTTTATCCCTGCCTAACGCGCAAAGATTCCTGCGCGTGTACAGGTAAGCATAATTATAAGCTATACGTTTTATATCTGGATGACTACAGTTTTTAAAATTATACATTAATTACGCTAGGAATCCTCAAAATCATTAGGGAATTTAAAACAAATGAGGTGTCGCCGAAGTTATGGCCTTAATATTTTTGCGAATAAAGGAACTATTGGGCAATACATTTTTTTTCCAAAAATAAAAAAAGAGTGGTGCGTCAAAGTTATCGTCATGTATCGAAGTTTTTTTGCAATTTTAATAATAAGTTTAACACTAGGTTAAAATGGGGAAAAATAAAATAATGCAAAGAATTAAGTACTTCAACATGCAAAACAAACACAATTATAATTGTTTTTGAAAAATGTAATCTTGAAATATGACGTCCTTCATGACGCACTCAACAGTTTTGTGATAAAATTTTAAACGCTCACCAAATAAGCGATTTTGGCTTTTTGGCAATTTTGAAAATTTTGGGATAAATCAGCAAAAACCGTGATTTGCGTCAGTTTTTCTCGCGATATATGCCTGTAAATATTAAATTATTCTTATTTAAACAATTTTCCATTTTCTGCTAATGCGATAAGTGGTATAAGTTATACCGTGTACTAATTGGACAAAATGTTAATAATGTTGTTGTAAATGCTTCGTATACAATATTTCAGCTAACTTCGCTGAGAAAGCGTTCGGATTTTTTAATGCGAATATCGTTTGTGTTATGTGTGCAGCTTAATAATCATGTTCTCAACATCAAAGCAAATCCACGAAGTTCTCAAGAATCCGGAAAGTAACAGCCTCTGACAGTTTTGGATATCAGAAATGTAACAATTGAGGTTGATGTTAATCAAGTGGTTGGGACGATCGATTTATTTTTTAAAATTAGGAAATTGGAGAGTGTCCTTGAAGCTATTTTCAGGACAGAGTGGTCCAAGCTCTTAACTTCACATATCAAGCCTAAAATGATTAAGTCATGACTTGGTTCGAAAACCATATTGTAATCGGTCGCAGTTTCCGCAGATCAGGACAACATTTATTTTCAAATTGATATTATGTACAATTTATTATTATTNATATCCGCAGAGGAAATCTTGGCATTTATTGGGCACAATCTTGATGGCAATTTGTTTTCCTTTTATGTATTCTTCACCACCTGGGTATGATCGAGATGAGGGAAATTGGTCTCATTTAGAATTGGTGAGTGAAAGTTTTCATAATATTCTGGTCATAGGCTATAACTAGGCCTCCCGAGCAAAAAAACAGGTACTCGACAAAAAGGTCGTATGAATCTGAAACTTTCAGGGCGTAGAAAGTTTTTGGTGGTGAAAAAAATGGCTCTAAAATTTTTTGATGCCATCACTTGGTGGCGCTGTTCATATGACCTTTTTATCGAGTACCTGTTTTTTTGCTCGGGAGGCCTAGCTATAACTCATGGTCATACGCTAAGATTCATAGTCATGGCCAAACGTCGGGCAAAAATCGGTGAAAAAGAGGACAATTTTGAATAAAAACATTCTTCTTTATCTTTTTTAAATTTTTTGTCAAAATATATCTCTAAATTTAAAGAAGATTGACTAAAATAACAATCAATACAAAAAAAGAATGCTTCTTCCTAAAAACTGAATCGGTAATTTTTAAAACAAGTTGAAAACTTTTGAATTTTTGACAGAAATGGTCAAACTTTTTTTTTCAATTTTCTGAATCGCCCCATTTCGACCACGTGCCGACTTTATTTTATTTTGATTATTTTCAGATCGGTTTTCTATTTTATTTGCTATGATTAAATTTCCGACCAATTCACCTAGTTTTTCTTCATGTTGATTACAATGAAAACCATTCTAGTTAATATCGTTGAAAAAAACTTGACCAAATTGTTCAGGCAGAAAGTTCATCCATTCACTTAGATCAAATGAGATTAATATTGTAATATCCAGTTTAACGATTTCACAATGAAATATTTTTATATTGATACTTAAATATTAATGATGAATAAAAAATTTCTTTTTTAACATTTTTGCGATAGTGAATTTGAGTTCATCATTTTCACTCGATACTGACAATAAACTTAAATTCCCATCGTTATAACTTTTGACTTTTGAACAACAGATATTTCAACTATTGTAAGGTTTTTAAACTCGTAATTTTATTGTCAAAAATCAAACATAATTAAAACCTTGTCAATTTATAATTTATTACGATACGGTTTTTTCACGACAATGTCTTTCAAAGATCACATGAGAATTTGGTAATTTTTTAACACTCTTAAATTTAGTGTTTATACTTCGTTCCATTTGTTGTTATAAGGTCATTTTCATATGCAGCTGCTCAGATTTCCCATTTGTCTCTTATTCCCTGCCTAACGCGCAAAGATTCTGCGCGTGTACAGGTAAGATAATTAATACATATACGTTTTAATATCTGGATGACTACAGTTTTTAAATTAATATCATTTATTACGGCTAGGAATCCTCAAAATCATTAGGAATTTAAAACAAAATGAGGTCGCCGAAAGTTATGCCTTAATATTTTTGCGATATAAGGCACTATTGGCAATACATTTTTTTCCAAAAATAAAAAAAAGAGTGGGCGTCAAAAGTTTCGTCATGATTCGGAAAGTTTTTTTCAATTTTATAATAAGTTTAACACTAGGTTAAAATGGGGAAAAATAAAATAATGCAAAGAATTAAGTACTTCAACAATGGCAAACAAACACAAATTAACTGATGTTTTTTGAAAAATGTAATCTTGAAATATGACGTCCTTCATGACGCACTCAAACAAGTTTGTGATAAAAATTTTAAACGCTCACACAAATCAAGCGATTTTGGCTTTTTCGGCATTTTGAAATTTTGGATAAAATCAGCAAAAACTCGTGAATTTGCGTCAGTTTTTTCCGCGATATAGCCTCTGTAAATATTAAATTATTCTTATTTAAACAATTTTCCATTTTTTCTGCTACATCGATAAGTGGTATAAGTTATACCGTGTAACTAATTGGACAAAATTTAATAATGTTTTGTAAATCTTCGTATTCAAATATTTCAGCTAACTTCGCTGAGAAACGCGTTCGGATTTTTAACCAATATCGTTGTGTATATTTGCACTTATATCATGTTCTCAACATCAAGCAAAATCCACGAAGTTTCACAAGAATCCGGAAATAGTACAGACTCTGAAGTTTTGGATATCAGAAATTGTACAATTGAGGTTGATGTTAATCAAGTTGGTTGGGACGATCGATTTATTTATTTAAAATTAGGAATTGGAGCAGTTGTCATTGGAACTATTTTTCAGGAAGAGTGTCCAAGCTCTTAACTTCACATAATCAGCACTAAAATGATTAAGTCATGAATCTTTGGTTCGAAAACCAAATTGATAAATCCGGTCGCAGTTTCGCAGATCAGGACCAAATTTATTTCAAATTTGATATTATTATCATTTATTATTATTATTCACTATTGTGTAATTATTTACTAGTTTCGAATTTATTCTTATTCATTTTCAAGATTTTTCAGTAATAAATAATGTTTTTCAAGTTTACGTAAAAATATTTTTTTTTACTGAGCGTATTCATGGTATGTCAAGAGTTCTAAAATAAAATTTGGCTTACAGTTTTTTGGAGAAGATTAAAATATCAGTTTAATGCGTGTTAAGCAAATAAGCTGAAGCATATTTACTCTTTTATTTAGAACTATAGTTTTGATATCAAAATAGCGTAAAATTTTTAAATTTGTTTTATTGTTGATTTTGGTTGCTGCGGTTTGATGTGATATGCTTCACATTTAATACCGATGTGAATATCTCTATAACGAAATTACTGGAGCAGAGCAAGCTTCTTTTTCTCTGTGTAGAGCGGTAAAAAATTTTCCTTCCAGATATTTCATGCTCATTATACTGTACTCAAAATTAGAAATAACAATTAGATGTCCTTTTTTACGGTGTCTTATAAATTCTGACGATCCGTTTTCGAATAAAAATTTTTGTGTCAAGAAAAATAATCCCGTTTTTAAGGTTCATGTTATCGATGGTAAATTTAAGGCCTTTATCGTACCCATTAAATTCGCTCGAAAAATTTCTTATCAAATGTTTGTTAATTATTTATATTAAGTCATTAGCATATCGATGATAGCTTATAAGACTTCCTGAAGATAAGTTATCCTTCATGATACTTTGTTCCATTAAATGCACAAAAATCGTTGAAATACTTGCAGAGGTCGAGGTTCCCATACCGATCCACCTTTTCTGTTTAAAGACGCCTATGTCTATGGCCCATAGACTATGGGCTTCGAAAAATTGAGTATTTTTGAAAAGTTTCACGCAAAAATTGTTTGAGATTTTCACGAGTTGGTGAAGATAAAAAAATCCCATTCTTGTTTTTGAATTTAAAAATTATTTTCGATTGGCGGTAAATTTTTTCAAGTATATGAGAAATAACTCTGGGTAGAATAACATTATTATACATGTTAACAACATCCACCGACACTTTTTAATGAATATTTTTTTCTCAAAATTTTGTTTTATTTACTAGAAATTATTCTTTGAATTCACCAAAGCTATAAACAGCAACCGTATTCGGCGACAATAGGCTCTAAAAATTCTTTTAAAAAGTTTTCCGAAACGATACTGTTAAATTCTCATCCCACCCAGGCTCGTGATTGGCCGCCCACCCAGCAAATAGTTAAATACAATGCCCCTTTTTAGTGTAGACTTTCTTTATCCTAAGTTGATAATCTCCCTGGCGCTAAAAATAACCCACGCGAATTACTAAAGCAACGATAAAAATCATTTGTTTAATTTGTTTACCACAGTAGTCGCCGTGTGGCGAAAAGGCGCTTTCAAAAAGTCATTCGCGCGCGCCGTAGTGGCTAAATGTCTCGGTCTAGTAAAAAGGCCCATGCAAATGGGTTGACCCCTAGCTATAACGGGCTAGTTACTATTCCCCTTATAAGTTTATTTTATTTATGAACCTTATACATTCCATAAAAATCAGATATGCTGTAACTAGGGTGCATGTCAAAAATAAATCCTTTGGGTAAACTATTTTTGAATTTTTTTTCAATAAGCGCTCGATAAGTGATCAAATCCTTTTTTTAGGTCATCCCCGGTATATTTCTTTTTTTCTACAAAATTGGGTTCTACAAAATCTCGAATTTTTTGCAAAATAGTCCGTTTTTTGACAGAGATAAGGTCGGGTGACTTATCAAGTTGCAAAAGTAAATTTTCAGGGTATTTTTAAAGTTCGGCAACTCTGGGATCTTCAGTTTTACAAACGTCAATATCCACTCCAGTCATAACAGAGCTTCCTCTTATTCGCGCAATTAATTTCTCCGATATATTACTTCTCAAGAAATATATTCGAACTTATTAAAGAGTTTATCAATCTCGAGTTTATTCGTGCTATCACTGAAGGGAGATCCCACACCTCAATTTTTGCCAAGTTTAAAGATTTCAAAAAGGTTTTTTAGGTATCTTGACGTCTGTTTTGTTATAATTATGTTGTATTCAGACTCACGAGTCCCAAAAACATTTTCAAGTTTTCTAGATCTGCGTTAATCTGACGGAATTTGATAGAATTGTTGGTTTAATTGCAGCCAGGATAAGGCCGTCTTGTATGTGATTTCAAAAAATATAAGTTATATGATACAAAACTTTTGAATTGTTATGATACCATAATGATAATCATGGTGAATTGCAATTTCTTCATCTGTGTTGTAGGAACCGTTCGTGGAGAATATTCCACTTTCACTCGTGAAGCTTTCTTGACATGGGTTGTCACAAATTTGCTGATATTTCAGATTTAAATTTAAATTATAAGATTTTTTTGGTTTCGTTCTAGCGAGAATTATACTTGACAGTTATATTTTCGTGATTTTTATACCTAATGAATATTTTTTGTATTTTTGAGAAGGGTGATCGTCGGTAAATGAAGCACGATACAAATTCTCAATTTTATTTTGATGGCTTTTTTCTAAGAATAACATGCATCTGTGTACTCGTTTTATATCGATAAATCGTCAGGAAAGCACTTTTTGGTGGTTTTAAAAATATTTCGGTTTAAAAAATTGAAATTTCTTTATTTTTTGAAAAATAAAAATACCGAAATAAAAACAATTAATCATCAAAATTTTATAATAACATCTCACATTACACAAAATGGTAATATTAAAGAGGCTTTTCAATTTATAAGTAAGCTGGCAACAAATTTAAAAATATGAAAGCATATTTTGACAAAACAATCTCCTGCAATGTATTGAAAGCTTTTCTCAAGCCTACTTTATGCTCAAATGATCTGACCTACGATTATTAAAGGTTTTTTTCTCAATTTTGAGCGAGTTTGTTCACTCTTTTGATAGGGATTTGTTTTTCACTTTCTTGTGGATGAACCACCAAACGAACTTCGTCATCAGCTTTTTGAGCGTGTAAACTTATTTGCAATTACTCGCCTGTTTCAATTTAACAATGTCAAAGGCAGGAAACCAAGCGTAGCTCATTCAATCAAAACTCTGCCTGGCTGCCAAAATTTAGCTGATGCTAAACCAAGTGATGAACAAAAAAATGAACCAAATTATCAACTTACAAATGCGACGAAAACAGACGATGATAAACTCAAATCCGAACAAATATACTCTCGTAAAAAACGAGTATCGCTTGGGGAAACAAAAATCTTGAAATCTGCCGATGACAAAACTCGTCAAGTAATTTTTTTTCTAAATTTATGCCCATAACAGTGCCATTAAACAGTGTTTGCTCGTTTTTCAATCACAACTTATTTGCTCGAAACTTGCGAAACGGGATATTCACAACATTTGAAACATGATTTCAATGCAAACTTTCAGCAAAAATCAAAAAAGTGTTTAAATTATTTTAAGTAAAACACCTTAGCACATTTTTATGTGACTTGAAAATTTTTTAAAATTTGCAAACAAATTTGAAAATTATCGATCAAACTATATGATCATTCGATCAAATTTTAATCAAGGAGTCAGTTTTCTGCTTTTGAATTCCTAGCTTTATGATTATAAAATTGCTCGCGTGACACTAGATATTCTATAAATTTTAACATGCTTGCAATTTTCCAACATTCAACAACCACAACTTGATTATAAATGACAAGCAATGTATAATTGAATGCCAAAACTAAAATGTCTTATTCTCGTTGCATAATTTTGAAGAAAATCTGATTTTATAAAATAATTCCTTGGCAAGAATTGTTCAGATTTTTTTATATGTGCACATTCTATCATCAGCTTAATGAAACTCAAAAATTAAGGTTGACAATTGGTTTGACTGGTTCAAATGTCCGCTGTTTTATATGGTTGCTCTTCAATATTGCTTTACTCAGTTATTGATGAACCTAACTATTTCATATCTGCCTCACTACCTTCAAGAATCTCTTAAATTACCGTAAGAAGAAAAATTTAATGAGAGGGAGTGCTGACTTAAAAATCCGAGTCAAGGTCACTGGGTTAATTTTGTTATCCAAAGTAGAACAATAAAATTTCATCTTTCGAGATCAAATTGTTTTTTCTTAAAATTAGAAAATTTTGTAACATGTGTCACCCACAACTCAGCTTGACTGATAAGTATTGCTGGTAGCTAGAGTTCTCATCAGAATCTGGCTAAGGGTCCTCGCACCAAAAACATATTACAATTGCCAAAATACATATTACAATTTCACACTACGTTGCATTTCTAACATAAAAATTACTATTGACTATAAATTTTTAGCAAAGAATATATTGCTACAATTCCAATGTTACAGTTTATCACTGGTTTTGCCGTTTCATTTGCAATGAAACCTCTGTCGAAACTATTTGGAAAGGTGAATTTACAAAAAATGCAATGATTTCCTTATTTAAAAAAAAATTAATAATTTCATTTTTTATTTAATTTTAAGGCAAAAAAACCTTTAATTATACATTTATTAAGCGTGACATATATACATTGGGTTGTATTTTTATAATTGCTGGTGCTATTTCGGCAAATTATCTTGGAAATCAGCAAGTTGTTGGAATTTATTTTCTTGGAGTTATCTTTGGTGCTGGTAGATCAACTATTTTTGTGCAGTCCCTGGCTATAATAGCGGAACTGATTGGCACGAATTCTACATCAGCAGCTTTTGTTTATGGTGCTATGTGTTTCACAGGTATTTTTTTTTCTAAATTATGTCAAATTTTGACAATTTTTATTAATTTTTGATCAGTTTTGACGAAAGCTTGATAAATGAAATTTGAAAATAAAATGAGTCTTTTTTTTGCCGTTCTTTCAACTCAATTTCGACCCCGCAATCAAGTAGCGCCCAAACGCCTCAACGGATACAATTTTTCAAAATGGAATTTGTAACGTATCAACAAATCAAATGCTCAGATTCCGAATTTTTTGAATATTCAAGATCTTTCGCCTGAGTATGGTCAGTTATCCATATGTCATTTTCAAGTCATGATTTGAGTTTTGAATTCAGTTTGAAAAACCAAAAATAATGAAAGAAATTCTTCGGTCTAAAAATGTTTTTACCTGAATTCAACATTCGAAACTCATATTAACAAAAAATTTCAGAAAAAATTGCAACTGCTGGTTCTATATTCGTTATTCAATCGTTATCGCCTTGCAATAACGAAACCCCACAAAATGGTTTATGTGGAGATGGTGGATGTGGATTATACTACCGTCATTTTATGAGTAAGTTTTTTAATGATCACGACGCAGTATTTTGGCATAATTCATGCCGCATTACGCTTCATCGAATAATATAATGCATATTATTTGGTGTCTTGACATTCACATAAGTTATTGCGTAAGCTGTGATTAACACCGTTATAAATAAAGTACAACATGTAAGTAAGACACCATCATAATGTGAACCGAACCCAAAAGTCGAACATATGCCGTGTGTTAAACTTTAATTCACTTAAATTTAGAATAACATCATAAAAAGCTGATTTTTTAATTAGAAAATTTGAAAATAAGTTATCCACTCATATCTCTTTAACGAACAAATCCTGATTTAGGTTCGCTTGTATTTTATGCAAGATTGAATCTCAATAATTTAAATTTGCGTGTTGTCTGTCCGGTAGTTTCTACTGAACTATTTTACTGACTATTTTACAGTCATTGCTTCTTAATTAGAACACTTACCGACCTTAAAAAAGTTTTCCAGTTAGGGCGGTGTGTTATTTTTTCTATAAAAGTTACATCGCAGATCAAAATTGCTTTATTCTGTTGTTAAATTAGAAATTAAATTAAATTTTTTTTGTGTATAATATAATTTATGTTACTCAAATCAAAAACAGTCAGCATCAGTTTTGTATCATTATTCTAATTTTGCTTAGTTATTTGTATTTTATATGATAATTTGAGTAATCAATGATATTATTATCTGTACACATGAAATTCCAAATACTGCTGTAACGTGATCGAGCTATAACTACGGTGAAATCTGAGGCTCGATCACTCCCTTATATTTGCGCATCAAAAAGTTTCGCGTAAAAATATATTGTGTTTTGTTCGGATTTCAAGAAAATTGCTTGATTGGCCTCTTATATTTCGCATCTAAAAGATTTGCTAAAGCTGGGGTCAAAAACCAAACTTGTTTTCTGCACACTGAAAATGGCTGTTTAGCCGGAACGTCAAAAATAAACTATTTTTAAAAAGAAAATAAATAATTATTATGTCTCAAAAACAATAAAAAATATTTTATCACGTTAGGTTTTGTGAAATATAATCTGTGCCATATCTAGAATTCAAAAATGAATTAAGTCAAACAATTCTCATGTCTTATTCCTTTTAAATATGTTTCAAACGCCATAATAATTGGGAGCAATTTTTGGAAACAAATTTAAGAAATCGTTAACAAAAAATTCTGACATTCTGGTTTTTTGAGCCTTAGAAAAATATATTGACAAATTCAAAAAACACTTTTTTCAACTGTTTCAATTAGGGAGACATTGACCGACCCCGAAGAAGTGTTCTAATTAGGGCGCTTTGTTCTAGACAGGGGTCTTCTAGTTAGAGAACGATGACTGTATAAAAAATTTGAAAATTTATTTGAATTCGAATTTTCCGTCGAAACTACCGGGCAGACATATAAATATGACTCAGAAATGATGTGCAGGTCAAAAAGCGAATCAAAATCAGGATAAATTTGTTAAAGGGATATATTAAAATCGAAAAAAATCTAAATCAAAGTTTTAGGCTATGGAATAGGCAGCCTTTCCGGATTGGCTGTATTATCAAATATATTACGCTGGTATTATGCGCATAAACAATGATTGTAGCCTCACAAACTAATTTCAGAAACGCATGAAACATGGTTTTCGATGAGTTTTATTATTTCATTCGTATGATTAACACATACTTTGAATAATATTTTGTAATTTGCACTACAACAACCAAATCAATTCATTCAAATTTTTTTAAACAAATAATTCTATTGACTTTTACGATAAATTTGAATTAATTACCAAACAAAATATTTTTCGTCTGCTGATCTGCTGCGTTACTGAAAGTATACGTTATACCTTTCTGGTTGTTGGCAAACTCAATGTCTCTACAAACTTACCACTTGCGATTTCAGTTTATTAACTGATGTCGACTGAAGACATCATTGTAAAAATTATGATAAACTGCCTATAATAAAATTTCAAGCAAAAAAGTATCTGATAAAAATTAAAATATTTGTATGTCAATGATAATGCGTGCATAAAAGCATGAATAGCGATTTTGCAATTAATTTGGTAAAGTGTAAAGATAAAAGGGGGAATTGGTTATTTGATCAATTCTTAATGTTAAATGCTTATAAGGTGATGTTAGATTTAAGTTATACAATTTTGTATGCTGGATACAAGCGAAACCGTGATAAAAACCACATTTTTTTATTTTTGTCAAAGATTCGGAAAACGCTTTGATAAAGCATGTGCTCACTGCTATTTCAGTTTGAAATTATTTGGAAGGTTTTTAAGGGATTTTCCAATTATTTTTTAATTTTCTCATTTGGAACCTATATCGATCCTAATTATGTGAATGTGCCCTCAACCAGATCAAATGATCAGAAATGATATAAAGTAACATACTACCGCGTGAGTTTCAAGTGGCGTCGAGATTCGAGCCAGATAGAAGACCATACTCGCGCTGTTATCAAACAAACCTTATCGGGCGTGAACTGATGACGCATCAAACTATGAAAGAGCCAATGGCGAGCTCGAGAATTGTCAAATGCAATAAATATTACACATTAAAATGCAAAAAAATCGCGTCAAAATAAAATTCCAAAATTCATGATGTGCAAAATTAAATTTCATGAAAAATAAGCTATGAAATCTTCATGCACAAATTTCAAAACTCTAGGATTAGCCGTCAGAGCGCAATTTGATAAAGACTCCCTAAAATGCCAAAAAATCGCCTCAAAATAATATTTCAAAATTCATGATGTTTTAATTAAATTTTTTGAAAAATAAGCTATAAAATTTTTCTGCACAAGTTTTAAAACTCTAGAATAAGCCAAAAAAAGCGCGATTTGATAAAGACCCCCTCAAATGCAAAAAAAACGCCTCAAAATAAAACTTCGAAATTCATGCTGTTTAAAATTAAATTTCATGAAAAATAACTTCCTGATCTTTTGTTGAAGTTTGTTTGGAAATCTCTCTGGGTATCACAAGTGTGATCTCTCAAAGATAATCAAGATAAATCAATATCCGGAGAAATTTAGATTATAATTTCCTGCATTTTTTATAAAGTTTTTTCTAGTTTGATTTCAAATGTTTGACGTTAAATAGACTATTTAAAATAGTGCTAAAGGGCACTAGGCAAAATTCAGCTGCTTATTTTGATCAACCGATCATTTCCTTAATTTATTATCCGGCTTGAGCACAAGCACAATTCTAGGTCACAAAAAACGAACCCTTTTTCAGTGTCTTATATTTGGCTGATAATCATATTTATCATTCTCGGATAATCTTAATCATATTTGGTCAATAATCATCTTAATTATTTTTATATTATTATTATTATATGTTTTAGATATATTTCATGCTATCGAACATTTTCTGTCCGCCTCGAATCTCGACGTTCCTCACTTAATTCATTCAAATATCGATTTTGTCACGAAAACCCCCCATTTTTGGTCCGCCAAAACCCCGACAATCCGCTTTTTGTTCCGACGCTTTTTGAAACCTACGCGGTATTTTGAAAAGTTTAGAAAAAAGCTGAAATCATCGCAAGATTTTGAAAAACTGAGGGTTTTTGATTTTTGCATCTTTTGCTAATGTCACAAAAATCGAGTTTTCCGTGTTTTTTTGCAAGTTTTGAAATTTTTTTGTGAATTCTTGGCTTGAAGTACTCTTCAGAATATCTTGCTCATGATTTAATCATGATTTAGAGTCCTTCTGACGATATCAAATTTTATAATCTAGTGTTGGAATTCGAAGGATTTTTCAAAAATTCTTTAAAAATCCTCTAAATAATTTAAAATTGAAATAGCATGAAAAAAGGAGTTTTAATCAGGGCTTCGCCGGTATCCAACAAACAAAATTGTCTGACCTAAACATAAAATCACTTAAGTACAGCAGGCCACTTGCCACGGTGCTACAGCGGCCACCTTCAATACCGGATCATTTTACTTTTGCGATTTTTCCGGAAATAACAGTGACCTATCATATTTCGCATTTAACGGTGAAGTTATGGGATACTCCAACTTTTAATTTATAACTGAAATGAAAATTTTCTCGTTTTCTCCCAACAAAAAACAGTTATTCTAATTTATTGAAAAATGTGACGACCTGAAATAAATGAGAGGTCTGATCTGATAGGACTTGGGCATAGCTCATTTCTGTATGACGATTTTTTTGACTGTTTCATAGACTGATGGTGAACAATAAATTTGCCTCTTCAAGAATTTTAATAGTTTCTATCGGAAATCTGTGACGATTTCCGAAACGTATTTTAACTGAAAAGTACCGACTCAAGTTAATTTACTTGTAAGACAAACTAGAATCTGGTTACTAAATAACAATTATTTATCGTTATATTTATGTCGAGAATATGTTTCGGAATATCTTTATTGAACAAAATAAAATTTTCATAGTTAATTCAAAGTCTTTACCTTTGACAACAAAATAGCATAATACAAACTTTGGCAACTTGCATGCATGCAAACTATCATAATTATGAAATAAATTACATATCGGCTAGCCTAGACATAAGTTTTACATTGATAACAGACCCTCATTGGTCAGATCTTGAATATTCAAATAACGTATAATGAAAGCAAAAGAAAAAAACTCTTAATGAACTTTTCCTTAAATCGAACTTTATTCATTTGTGTGTACTTAATGTTAATTAATTCCGCCCAGAGGGCGGAATTAATTATCATTAAGTACACACAAATGAATAAGGTCATTAAGAGTTTTTTTGCTTTTGCGCATTATTATGAGGGGCCGAAAGTGTACACGATTGAAGAACGAATTATAATAAGGACCAACGGTTTAAAGGGTGTGATCGATGTAAAGAAGCGTAGGCTATTATAAACTGAAGGTCTTTAAAGTGTAGACAAGTGTGAATCGAACTCTTATCGAACGCTAGAGGACATCTACGCACGAAGTGGGAAACGTTATTCTTTGAAGAGGCATGTTTCGGTTTTAGAACGCTCTTGAGACATATACGCCATTTGGAAATTTTACGAACGCTCTTGGACATATACGCCATTTAGAAATTTGGGAACCGCTCTTGGGAGATTTATTCTATTTCGAAATTTGAGGAACGCTTTTTGACAACTACGTATTTGAAATTTAAGGAACGCTCTTTGGACATCTACGCCATTTCAAATTTAAGGACCGCTTTTGGACATATACGCCATTTTGAAATTTAAGAGACGCTCTTTGGACATATACGTCATTCATCTACTGAGTATTAATGGAGGTTAATCATTTTGTATTTAAACATCATTAGTAATTATTTTTTTTTTAATAACTAAAAATAATACTTAATTTCCATAAAGTATTTTCCGACTTAAGAACTTTTCAGCATTTATAATGGAAACAGAGGATTTTTTTTCTGAACTTATGAAAAAAAAGTATTTTTTTTCCATAAAAACCAATAATATTTTTTTTTAAGTTTAAAATTTATTAGTTTATGTTCACAAAGAATGGCATTCTTATTTTGACTTGATTTTGAACCAGGAGTGCACAAAGCAAACGAACATTAATTTTATAAACGAACCTATTTGCACTGTTTTTAATTGAAACTCGTAATTAATCAGTAGAGTATATTTTACACTTTTTTTATTTAGTTCGGTTTTCATCTTTGAAATCGTAAAATTTGAAAAAAAATCGAAGCATTATGAAAATTTTCCGCAATTTTGTCCAAAATTTTTTTGTTTTAATAACATGAAATCTGTGTGGTAAAAACCAAAAAAATAGCAACTTTAAACTTTTTTCTTGGATTCCTACATATGTTATTGACCGCCTGTTTGAAAAAATCATAAAATTTTTCATTTTTTTATCGACTTTTCAAAAATTATGAAAATTTCCTCAAATCAAGTCAAAATTTAAATTCGTTCGTTTTGAACTCTCCATAAAAAATCATGCAGAATCACATATTTAAATGTTTCGGCATCTATCAAATCGCCGTATGTCAACTAATCGGTAGGTCGCGCGATTATTCATTTTGAACTGTTGATGAAATTTTTACACTGTGACTGTGCACTCGATAAGTGCATTCGGCATCTGAAATCTTTTTAAATTTTATGGTTGTGGAAAAATTCTCAATAAAATGGTGGGTGTAATAAGCGCCATTTTGTTTAATAGTCAGGACATTTTTAATATCAAAACCCAATTTAAGGTCAATTTATCTCAAAAAAAGCTGTTTTTTTCTCTACTTTTTGCAATTTTTACTCTTTTTCATGGAACAAAAACTTTGATATAAAAAAAAATTTCGACTGTGCAGAGTGATTAGGAAACAATTGTCTGAAGTTTATTGATATGTCTTTAAAAAAAATTTTATAGTTGGGTTAAAGTGGAAATTGATGCACAAGTGAAAAGTGTTTTTTGGTATTTTTAACCAGTTAGTTTATTTTAAAAAAAATAAAATAGTAAACGTTTGTAAAGTATGAAACACATTGAAGAATAAAAATTACAAAAAAATTTCCACATTTTTTTTTGTTTCTGTATATTGCTCTTGAAAAAAATGTCCCAATCTGCTGGACTTATGCCACCCCCTTAAAATATTTCGTTCTTCTGGGTCATTCTCGGATTGATTTGGTTTAAATTTTCAAAAATTTTTGTCAATTTTCGGCATCTTGTTGCTGAAAGTGCCGATATATTTTATTTGTATATGTCTGCACAGCAAGGCGTTGGTTTTTGCTTTCCTTGATTTGATTTTGACTTTTTCAAGTTAAAATATAATTTCTTTGAAAAAAAAAGACAAAATGACCCCGAACAACTTAGTCATGTTTTTCAGAAACCGTTTCATAAATATCAAACGTTTTCTTAACCCTTGGAAGCTCCCAAATTGTTTTATTCGCAGAGGCTCATCACCACTAAAGTATGGGCGACTTGAGCCTTCATTACGAATTACATACTATTTTATAAAAAGCCCCGCCGTGAAATGATCTTAATTTTGTCAAATATTGTCCAACTCTACGAGTAATCAATAAGATTTTAAAATTTAATCTAAATCGGCCGAAACTAAGCTGCAAAAGTTGGACTTTGTATCACTTTACCTTTTCCTTAAAACAGGCAATATTTTCAAAAACATTTCTTTCATATTAATTAGCACTCATTAAGACCTTGGCTTTTCACAATTTGTTTTTTGATTTTCAATCATTTTCCCGTTTTCTCAATTATAGACGTATTAGCCAGCCGGTTGATCAAATATAAAAGTTTTATAAACAACGTTTGTTATAATTTAACCGCCTAAGCACTCGAAATATTTGATCTCGACGTAAGCACTTGCTGACATGTGTTGCCGTAGCTTCCATTTGAACCTATTGTCCAAATTGAAATGTTTTCCCGAAGATAAACTGTTTTTCCGATTCAAAAAAGTTGAAAAATCACTCACGAAAAAATAAAAAAAGTTCTCGAATTGGTCGACATTTTTTTTTATTTTTCGGATAAATACTCAAAAAGCTTTCCTAAAACTCAGTTCCCAGATTTTAGTGTTTTTCTTTAAACTGGTGATCAGCAGATTTTGTTAAGAGTTTATTGTTGAGAGATTCTCTATAAAAAGTAACGGATAAAATAATTCTTGAACCGAGAAGTCCTAGAAAATTTTAACTGCCAGTTTTGTATGTTTGTGGCAACACTCTATGTTGGGTTTGATCAAAAATTTCCCGGACTTTTTTTTCATCCGATCTTCTAGCGTGATTCAAATTTTTCAGACCCCAAGTGTGCTGAGCTTCTCAAACATTTTTTTGTCAATTTTCATTATATTTAGCGCAAGGGTCTTGATAATGGGACCGACTAAATATTTATCGTGGGTGGGTGTATCCTCAGACTTATGGAGTTACTAAGACAATTCACTAAGACTTATTACATCAGTGGAAATTCGAACATCGGCGTTTTCCTTAAGAGTAGTAAACGATTTTTGAGAGATAAGTTTCCGTTTAGCAGTAGGATATTATACAAAAATGAATTAACACTCTTTCTATATATGATGAGCCTACTTTGTTGAGAACAAGATCATATTTCGGAGAGAAAAACTCAGCTTTGTCTGGACCCGGAAAAATATGACCAGAATTTTAAATCAAATTTTCCGTTTATATAAGAGAAAATAATTTGTTCCGAAAAAGTTTTTTCACGTAACTAATAATTTGATAATTCGCTTATATTTAAAGACTTTCCTAAAAATCTGCAAAATGTTGAATTTATGCATCTCACGTTTGTCTGGTGTATTGCTGTCTGAAGCCTTCGATTACCACCTGTCCTACGTAGGATGTCCGGTGCGTTCCTAATAAGTTGAAATGAATGCAAAGTTCTGTCCCCGAGAATATCCATTAAATTTAAAAATGGCGTTGATGTCCAAGAGCGTTCCTAAAATTTCAAAATAGCGTGATGTCTACAAAGTGTTCCTAAAATTTCGAAATAGGGAATAAATCTTCCCAAGAGCGGTTCCCAAATTTTAAAATGACGTATATGTCCCAAGAGCGTTTCTTAAAGTTCCAAATGACGTATATGTTCAAGAGCGTTCCAAAATCAAAGCATACTTTATCAAAGATTAACGTTTCTATATCGTGGCGTAGATGTCCTCTAAGCGTTCGATAAGAGTTTCAATCAATTGTTCTACACTTTCAGACCCTTCAGTTTATAATAGCCTACGCTTCTTTACACGACTACATCCCCTAACCGTGTTCTCCGTATTATAATTCGTTCTCCAATCGTGTACACTTTGGCTCCTCAGTAATATATGCACAAAAGCATTTCATTTTGTGTACATAAGAAAAAATGTTATAAACTTGAAAAATATTATTTGGGTTTTTGCTTTAAAAAAATTTTTTTGATAAGTCAGAAAAAAAATATTTTTTTTTCGCATTAAATGCTGAAAAAAAGTTTTATTAAGTCGAAAACATACTTTAATGTGAAATTAGTATTATTCAGTTATTAAGATCATTAAGTACTAAAAAATAATGCTAATGATGTTTAAGCAGAAATGATTAACCTCCATTAAGAACTGCAGTATATCTTAAAATTCCGGAAGGAAGAAATATAATAGAAACAGGAGCCGCGGGCATTGAGACGCGAAGGGATTAAGTTGAAGATTAAGTTGAAGAGTTTTCTGCGAAAAGGAAGCATTTTGCCAAAGTCTAACTAGGTCCTAGTAAGGGAGGTACTAGTAAGGGTAGTCTAACTAAGGTCTGTTAATAAAAACTCGAAAATTCCCTAATCCAACTTTCAGCAAATAAGTTTAAGGTATAAAATTCCATTATAAACTTTATTTGCTTGGCAACAGCGGGAGTTTTAAGATTGAAAAAGAATACTGATCAATTAGACAAAAATCACTAATTAGGGGACTCACTCATTGAATAAAATTAATATTTGACAATAACTCAAAAGTGCAGAACTCGAAATTAAGATAGATATCAAAATTTAAAAAGCTGCTAATTGCTGAGTGATGCTGATATTTCTGTAAATATACAATTTCAGTTTGAAGTGTCATTTAGCCGCTGAAATTTTGGGCTTTTTTGCCTTTTCACATACAAAATATAAATATCAAAATAGAATTTTTCCGCTTCTATCGAATGTAAAAAAGAATTGTCGCAAAATCATTTAAAACAGAAAATAACAATTCCTTTTTCAATTTAAGCTTTTAAATAATTTAATAAAGAAATAACTTGCAATTAAGTAAAATATTTTTTTTGAAAAAGTCTTATTTTATTTCTGCTTGGTCCTGAGAAAAAGGAATAATGCTTTAATATTAATTTTTGACGTCCCTCATAGCGCCTGAATTTAGCAGCTTCTTCGAGCTTTCACATAAAAAAATATAAAAAATCAAAATAGAATTTTTAGTTCTATCGAATTTCAAAAAATTATTATCCGAACCCGTTTTAAAAAACATAAAATTAAACAAATTTAGTCTTTCATTTACCTTACCGCCAGTCACCTTATTGCAATTTTTGCTTCCCGGCAAGCAAGTGGTTCAAGGCGCCGGAGAGCAACGAGAAAAGAGCAAGGCAGAGACAAAGTTAGTTTTCTGCTAAAGCAAGGCCCTCAATAATATGCAAATAAACTTAAAAAGTGCCAGAACTCCGAAAAATTCAGATAGATATCAAATTTAAAAAGCTGCACTTATTTTGCTGAGTGATGCTGATATTTCTGTAATATAATTCCAGTTGAGTGTCATTTTAGCCGGCTGAATTTTGGGGCTTTTTTTTTGGGACTTTAACATACAAAAATATAAAATATGCAAAATAGAATTTCAGGCTCTATCGATGTAAAAAAAGAATTGTCCAAATCATTTAAAACAGAAAATATAAAATTCCTTTTTCAATCTTAAGCTTTTTAAATAACTTTATAAAGAAAATAACTTGCAAATTAAGTGAAATATTTTTTTTGAAAAAGTCTTATTTATTTTGCTTGGTCTGAGAAAAAGAATATGCTTTGAATATAATTTTTGACAGTCATTTTAGCCGCTGAAATTTAGCACTTTTTTGGCTTACATAAAAATTCAAAAATAAATAGAATTTTAGCTCTATCGAATTCAAAAAATTATTATTCAAAACGTTTAAAACACAAATACAAATTTTGTTTTCAATTTAACTTACTGCGTCACCTTACTTACAGATTTTGCTCCTTGAGCATGGTTCAGGGGCGGCCGGAGGCACGAGCAAAAAGAGCCCTGAGACAAAGTTAGTTTTTGCTACCGCTAGGCCTCAAATAATATTGCATAACTTGTATGAAATGAAATAACTTAAGAATTTAAAATGAAATTTTAAAAAGTAGAAAGTTTCCCTCAATTCTGCTTTATAAACAACATAAAAACAGCTTCAAATTTCATTTAGCTTCATTTTAACTCGTGACTTGAAGCATTTTTTGACCTTTTAATATAAATTTTAAGCCAAATTTAAATAGCTCTGAGAATGTTCGAAAAATAATTTTCGAAAGCATTTTCAATAAAAATATAAAATCTTTTGTTTAATTAAAATTTATGTATGATTTCTAAGATTAAATAACTTTGTAATTGGGCAAAATATTTTTTATTTACTCCGTAAGTGTTTTTGCGCCCGTCGATGGGCGCAGATGACCTTTAATCCGCATATAGGACACCCTTAATTTATGTATGAATGAGAATTGTACACAAGTGATCGAATCGACTTTTTGACATAAATTGACGTTGTGCGTTTTTCTTTTCGAAAATTTTTACTGTATTACAGTACTTATTTTTTTTGCAAAAAAATTAAAATCATCAAGAAATCCTTTGAGCGGACCAAAAAAAATTCTACAGACTTTTTCCCATTACAACATAGCCCCCAAAGTGATCACGTGACCGTATCATTCAAAGGATTAAGTTGACCAAAATAGTCTGTTATTTTTTCAAAATCACTTAAATCAATTTGTGAAAAGAAGTGAAGTGTTTTTTGAAGTTTTTAAGACTTGTCTCCATCACATGACCCAGGGATAGCGTCCGAGCTAAATATCTGCTCGAAATACCGAGCAGGTCCGAGCAAACGATCAGATGCGGGTTTTTTCCGAACGATCCGATCACGTTGTTTCAAATCGGGTCCGAACCGAACCGTATTCCGATCCTTCAAATTTTTTGAATCATCGCATAATTTTGATCATACCCAATTGGCAATCTCATTTAGCCAAATTTCGACAAATCAGAATCTTCTTATGGCCCATTGGTTTAATACTTTCATATGTTAATAAACAAAACGAGAAAAAAAGGTACAATTAAAGAAATAATAAAAATTAGCAAGTTTGGAGATGTGAGAGAGAAAGCATTTACGTCCTGACGCGTCAAAATCGCGCAAAACATACAAATTATGTATTTTCTTCTCTAGCCAGCATCTGGGTGCATAGACTTATCTTTAGAATACTGTTTCCAAAAAAACGCTTATGGCGCATTTTTGCTGGTGTCAATCCAAAACTTCCCGGTTTCCATAGAAAACAAAATAACGGTTCTAGCGCTCCCTGTAGGTAATTTTAGTTCATTGTTTGTTATACGTCCCAGCATATAATTTTCGAGGCGCTATATTTTGCAGTGAAATAAAATTGAAATAATTTTTTTTTGTGCTCATACCCACCTTGAAAGCAGTTTTGGGCATCTTTTGCACTTCACAAAATTTCTCATTTTAATTGATATAATTAAATAATTAAAATAATTAAAAATTACTCAGTCTCTAGAAAAATATAAGTTTCCAAAATCCTTAAATTTTTTATATTCTTTTAGCATGGAAATGGCAAAAATGTTCTCACTTGACCCTTAAGTCAACGCAGAATTAATCAACTCAATTTTTTAGTATATATTGCAACATAGTAAAAATCGAGCAGGTCCGAACCGATCACCGTCCGAGCACCGAACCGATCCGTCTTGACTTTTCAATGCGGTTCCGAACGCGAACCGATCCGATCACATTTTTTTCAAACTCGGGTCGACGATCGATCTGTAAAATTTTGAGGCCGAATTTCCGAACGCGAAACGATCTTGAAAATCTGCTTGGATGCCTTCTGATTCACCAAAGACCTAAATGATCCACGTGACCTTCAAATTAGGAAAATAAGGTTTTGATGAAAGTAAAAATAGGTGATTCAAATTACGCCGGAAAATGTTTTGGGCGCATGTAACCTTAATTCAAGAGTTTTGAACATAATTATATTTTTCCAAACAGTCACGTGATCTTATTTATTCGCGAAAAAAGGATTTTCTATGACATATTTTCCCAAACCTTATTTGGTGGCGGTTAATTGGTGGCGGTTTAATATTCATGAAATATGAACAATGTCAAAATAAACTCTAAATTCGTGTTAATTTATGCACTTGCCTTTCTGAGATTCGGCAAAATGAGAGACCTTTTTAATTTTCTTATTCACATTTTGATAACTTTTTATAACTTTTTTTAACAAATTGTTTTTTAATAGAATGTAGAGCAATTCTTGAATAATATGATAATCAATTGAAAAAATATATGTTGATGATGATGTTTCGGTTATAATGCTCAATTCAAGCGGCTGCGCCATCGATGGCGCAAAGACACACTACGGGTCCAGAGATTGTCGGCCACACGGAGGTTAAATCTCGGTTATTTTGGCCCGCGATCAATTCTTTCATAAATAAATTCATTTCTTTTCAAACTTCAAGTTTTAAATATTTCAATACTAACTGAGTATACGAAGACTTAAATTATGCGTTTCTGAATTTAGGTCAAAAATCGAGTTATTTTGTTTTGTTTATATCGCGGTGAACATGGGTATCAAATTTAGAATTTTTGTCTCACCTGAACAAATTAAAAACTTTATTTTTAACTCTTGAAGCCAATAGACAATCAGAAGAATTATCGAGTTTTTCCGAAATAAATTTGTAAAAAGCATTAGTTTCTTAGTCTCAGTGATACTAAGTTAGTATTGGAAATATAGAATTTGCCACAAGGAGTCAAAAAATGACAAGTTCAAATTTTCTAGGAAAAAATCGTTTCAAAATTTATTTTTATCCTAATTTGTTTCGATATTTTCTGCTTAATATAATTTTCAGTTTGAGTGTCATTTTACCGCTGAAATTTGGGGTTTTTGGACTTTCACATACAAAATATAAAATATTCACAATAGAATTTGCCAGCGTTTATCGAATGTACAAAAAATAATTGTCCAAAATCATTCAAAACAGAAAATATAACAAATTTCTTTCTTTAATTTTAGCGCTTTTAATAACTTCAATAAAGAAATAACTTGCAAATTAAGTAAAATAGTTTTGTTTTTTGAAAACCAGTCCTCTTTTATTCCTGCTTGTCTGAGACAATAAATAATGCTTTGAATATTAAATTTTGACGTCATTTTAGCCGCTGAAAATATTTAGCACTTTTTTCGAGGCTTCACTATTATTTGCAATATTATGCAAATATATTTGAGGGCCTTTGCTTTAGCAGAAAACTAACTTGTCTCTGGGCTCTTTTCTCGTGCTCTCCGGCGCCTTGAACCACTGGCTTGCCGGGAGAACAATTGCAAAAGTAAGGTGACTAGGGTAAGGTTAATTGAAAGACTATTTGTTTTTAATTCTTATGTTTTAAACGGGTTCGGATAAAATTTTTTGGAAAATTCATAGAACTAAAAAATTCTATTTTGATTTTTTTATATTTTTTTTATGTGAAAGCCCGAAAAAAGTGCTAAATTTCAGCGGCTAATGATGACGTCAAAAATTAATATTAAAAGCCATTATTCTTTTTCTCAGACAAGCAGAATAAATAAGACTTTCTTCAAAAAAAATATTTACTAATTTGCAGTTATTTCTTTGATTAAAAGTGTATTTAAAAGCTTAAATTGGCAAAAAGCCGAATTTGTTATATTTTCTGTTTTTTAAATAATTTTGGACAATTCTTTTTTCACATCGATAGAGCTGAAAATTCTATTTTGATATTTTATATTTTTGTATGGATAAAGTCCAAAAAAGCCCAAAATTTCAGCGGCTTAAAATGACTCAATGAAATTTTATTACTATACAGAAATATCAGCATCACTCAGCAAATTAGTGCACTTTTTAATTTTGATATCTATCTTAATTTTCGAGTTCTGGCGACTTTTTGACGTTATGTCAAATATTATTTATTCAATGAGTGAGTCCCTAATTAGTGATTTTTGTCTAATTGATCAAGTATTATTTTCACTAAAAACTCCCGCTGGTTTCCAAAGCAAATAAAGTTTATAAATGGATTTATACCTTAAACTTTATCTTGCTAAAGTTTTGGTTAGGAATTTCGAGTTTTTTTACTAGACCTAGTTAGACTACCCTTACTAGACCTCCCCTTACTAGACCTAGTTAGACTTGTGGCAAAATGTCTTCCTTTTTCGCAAAACTCTCAACTTGAAAACATCTTCAACTTAATCCCTTTCCGCGTCTTTCATGCCCGGTTCTATTATAGTTTCTTCTTCCGGAATTTAAGATATAATGCTCTCAAAATTGTGTGAAGGAGGTTAAGTTATCGTCAATTCAGATGAATCATCTTCACACAAATATTTTCTTGGAAAACGAGTAAACACGGAAATCCGCGGAGTGACTCAAAATGAAATGTTTTGATGAAATTTATCCATAAGTTTTGTCAGCACTTCGGTAACATTATACGGAGGTGACATTCTAGTGTGCACAAAGCAAATATATTGGCTTGAGTGACTCAAACTGTCAATATATGACATAAACATCATCTCAGAATTTTGTGTTTTTGAAACATTTTGAACAGTTTTGTTGTGGTTCCGAAAATATTTGGATTTGTTTATACTTTCTGTTTCACTTCTATGATGGGCTTGATTTTTATGATTTTGTCTATGCTTAACTTCAAAATTTTTTCTTGAAAGTAGACATCCAATTAGAATGTGAGATTTTGTTGGTTTCTACGGAGAAACATTTTTAGAAAATGAAATTTCAAAATCTTTTTTAGAAATTTTTAATGTGAAAGTTTATTTGTTACATAAATCAATTCAAGAAATTAAAAATTGACAACAGAGTTACTTGACTACTTTACTATATGACTCAACCAAAGGATAGTCGAAAATTATACGCAGTTGTTGTTTCAGATAAATCTGCGTGAAGTACATGAAAATTAGCGCTGATCGGACCAATAAAATTCCTACGTATTTTTTGATTATGTTTTATTTGACTCATTTAGTATATACATGGAAATAATGGTCAATCATGTAATAATAGATAATAAGTTTTATAGAATAATTTGCTTTATAATTTTGGTCTTTAAAAAATAAGGAAGTGCGTGCTAGTTCTATCACTTATCATGACGACTCATGGTATATGTCGGAGTTTCCGGCAGAGAGTCCAAATTCCCCATATTTGTCATCAATGTGTTTGTTGAAAATCGCCCAAGTTGGCTTAAAACAACTTAAATAATTGCAGAATTTTTCGTCGACTGTATTTGAAATACAATAATTGGAACACGAAAGTTCGTCGACGAAAATTCGCCAAACATGTATGATTCAAGAAATATTTATGTTTCGATTTAATTTTTTCAAAATAATTGTTTGATTTATAGTTCCAAATTAATATTTTGCAAAAAAGTTTTTAAATTGGGATAAAACATACTTTCAAATGCAAATTACTTAAGCCTGAATCTTGATGTTGGCCATTCGTTTTGACAATTGGATTGCCTTCCTGCGAATGATTGTCTATTTTGCATCATTGTAGTCCCACAGCTGAATCTAATAAAACACATTTAAGGGTCAGCGCTCGTGTTTTAAGGCTAAAATAGAAAACAATATTTTCATGATTTCCTTTCAAGAAATATGAAGAATTTTCAAACTCTTGTCAAAACATTGCATTTACTAGTGTTTAAGTGACACGTCCTTTTTCATCATGCTCATAAACAAATTTATCAAAAATACCCATTGTGTTGATATCAAAATCTTAGAATAAAAAACAAATCTATAAGCTTACGGCATGCCGCGGCAAGGCCCGCTAGAAGCCATTAAATTAATTTCTTAAATGTAATATTTGTACAGTTTTTTTGAATTGGAAATAATTTCGAAAAAACAGTTGAAAAATTTATTTTTACTTGTCTAAGGCTTTCTCTTAACACCTTTCAAAAATAAACTTTAAACATTTCGTTATTTGATTAACTCCTTGATTGATATTCGACAAATAAGCTATCACCACACCCGAAACCTTAATTTTTGAACGACCCAAATATATTTAAGGTAATATTTACACAAATATGAATAAACTTACCCTGTTTCATCAGTCAGTTGTCTATCGAAAATCTTGAAATAAGAAGTATGACCGAAATAAATCAAATAAAAATCGAAAAGCTTCTTTCCCTGAATACAATTGTTTTAATTTCTGATAATAACCAAAAGTCTGCAATATTGAAGCAGATCGTTGAAATCGGATCGGAAAAATCGAATAAAAAACTCAGTTAAATTCGAAAATACTAACAATCTGCCGAGCTTATGGCGAACCCTTGAATCTGTCTGTTTCAGAGACCAAGTTCGAAAATAACAAATTTAATTTAACAATGTCACGGATGCCGCATGGGTTCAATCAACTTCATATCCCTTAATCACACTTTTGTAAATATCTCGGCCCTGATAAGCAAACTAAGTGTGTTTTTAAGTAGTAGGGCCGGCATATTTACAAAAGTGTGATAAAGGGATATAGTTTAAAACTTCAAATAGTTCAAAGAATTAACTTACACTATATCCAAATATAATCCAAGTGGAGACCAACACACTAAACACATTCACGAATGAAATTTTTGCGATAAAAATTTTACAAATTAAACCGTACACACTTTTTCAAACATAATATAGAACTTATGAGAACTATTTATTTGTTATTAATGAAAAAAGGCTTAATGGTTGTGGGTGTAGAATGTTGAAATTGCGAAGAAAAATTGCTCACTTCTCCAAAAGGACTGGAAGGTTCGATAACGGGTAGATAAAAATAAATTAGAAACACAATACTAGAAACTAAAACCTTCTCATTTAACTGCAAGTAAAATTAATTTATTCTGGTTAAGGGTGACTCCGCTTGAAAACCCGGTGAAAATATGTTCTTTATTTACAAAATTCGCTCTTTCTAGGTCAATTTTGCTTCAAATTGAATCAAACAAACATTTTGACGAAAGTATGAGGTTTTAAGGGTATGGTGGTTCCTAATTTGACATATTCTCGATAAAATATTAGCGAACAGGGCCTTGAGGATATATTCAGATTACCCAGTTGTAGAACTAGCCTTCAACTTGCGAAAACTTTTGCCAAAACTTTTTGTATGACCACACTTCTTCACACATAAGCGGCACAAAGACACCTAAGCCAAAACGGAAAATCTATCTCCTCCAGGTTTTATTTCAAATAAACTCAAATTTTACATAACCTGTATATTAGTATACAAAAACTTTTGTTGGTAAGCTTTTGTCGATAAGTGCTATATTCTATTCTCGAATACGTAAAAAAACCGTCAAAATACCGGTTTTTGGACTTTTTTAATCGGAAAATTATCTCCTCCTAGGTTAAATTTCAAAATTTACTCAAATTTTTGCAAAAGCTAGCTCTAAACAAACAGAAACTTCCTTGGGGCGTTTTTGTCAAATTTCGACCCAAACAAAAAATATGAATTTTTCAAGGTCACGTGGAAAATTCCGAAAAAAATGTGCTTCGATTTTTTCGAAAGTAGGCTCAAAAGAAAGCTGGGGAAACACTGAAGAGAAAGTTGGCTTACGTCAACCTGATATTTCGAAGTTTTAGTGGTCAAATTGACACAAACGTTATTTTTTGAACATATTTTAAGAAAAATACTTGGAAAAAAATCGAGAAAAAGGCAAAAATTTCGAATTTTTTTTGTTCTTATTGGTTGTTTTGTGCTTTATACACAAACGATTGAATTGGTGCATTTTTAATGACATTTAATAACTGCAGAAAATGTAGGAACCACCATACCCTTAAATAACATTGTTTTTTGCTCGTTTGAAAAAAGTTTCTCTTTATCAGTCAAAAGCGATTCGGCAAAGGGTCATGCAAAATTGGTTCAACTCGGTTTTCTTAACATTAAATTTAAAAACATGTTTTGCTAAGTATAAAGTAATATTTCCCGCCATCTCATCCCTTTTTTATCCGAGGGCACGTTAATCCGCCAAAAAATATGTATTATAATTAAATAATTTCTTTTAAATAAAATATAATAAAAAAATAATTATAAAAAATACGAAATAATTCGCATCGAACCAATTTTTCTGATGTTATTATTCAATAGCTATTTGTGCTCAGTTTGACCTCTCTAGAAACTGATAAGTCATTCTCAAATGTCGAATTAATTCCGATTAAAAATTAATTTTTTTGGCGGATAATTTTTTGGCGAATTAACATGCCCTTTTTTATCCCCATTTGAGGAATAGAAACGGGATAGCAAATTTCTATATAGGAATGGTAATAGAAAATCAGTGGGAATGCATCTCTTTTTGAAGCCTGCTTTCAAACGTTAAAAAATAAATTCAATTTTGCTTTTTAGAAGTAAAAATAGGTTCATTTCCTATTATTTTTCTGATGATAAAGTTTTTCACGGCAGTCTTGTGTTGAAGTGCGTATTGTTTCTATTTCGTCTCACGCCCTCGCTGAACCAATCACATCATCTCATATAAATCATCTCATACCATAACTGACAGAATCATATAAAAGACTTTATTTTTTTAAAGAAAACTTCATTGTTAGAAGGATATAAGAAAATATATTAACTATTTTCTTTCACTTATGCATTCTTTTCACCCACAACGCTCTAAAGTTTAAAATTTGAGATTTTATAAATTTGAGCTTAGCTTCTTTTCTGATTAATTTATAAAAAAAAAATTATGATAATATCAGAATGTGACTTTCAAATTTTTTTGGTTTAAAATGCAATCATATTTTCCGTAAATCAGGCAATTGAACTTCTATGATTTACCTCATTACGATAACGAAAAGTCCACCAAACAAAACCGATGCCACCCCTCTAACCGTAATAACAATATAAACTTGTTTAACAGCCATGTTTCGATAAATTGAATTTTTTTACCAACTTTTCAAATATTAATAAATTCAAAAAAATATTAGAAATTATTTTAACAAAAGTGTTACCTCTTAACTTATCGCATATGTCATGCTTATGATCATATTTGATCAGGTCGCAAGATATATACTCTAGTTAACGAGTTCAAAAATGCACATATCTATTCAGATTATTTCTTTTCCAATCGTTTTTATTATATTTTATCGAACTTAATGTGATAAATTTCACGCCATCGTTATGTGATAATTTTCTGTCTGATGTCTATAACTCGTCATTATTTTGATGTTAAAGTTTAAGACTATTTATTTTTGGTAAAATATGTTTACTTATTCTAATTTGATGAAAAAACGTTTAAATTAACAAAATATTATGCTGCAGAAATAAAAATTATGGCTGATTTCTATAAACTAACCTGTTTTAATGAAAAATTAGATAAAAAAAATTTATTTAATTAATATTTACGTTAACTTCTGATTTCCACTTAAGGAAGTGGGTGTCGCTGATTTGAGCATCTTCCAAGGTCATTTCTCGCCAAACTAGCAAAGTTGATATTCCAAAAACATTTGTAACTAACAGAACCAACCTTCGCGGTAATTTTGAATTTAACAGTAATTCAAGACAAACACACCTACGCCGACACCTTCGCTTTTAAAAAGCTTCTTTAAAAGACACGCAGTTCGTACCTACTCCTTCAATTTTCATAATTTGTTATTATTTTTTTGTGTGAGGCTCCGGAGAAGCCTAAAAAATAGTGCAAAATTGCTTTTGTTTTTAAATTTTGCTTTCGGCGGCCAAAAAACGAGAACAAAAATTATTGATTTATTTATGATTTAAATTGAAAGTGCGCTTATTGGTTTTTTCTTTGACGCTTACCGAGTTAAAAATTGCACCCAAATTCTTTCAAAGTGTTTGTTTTTACGGAAAAAAATATTTTGAAGAATTTTTTCTGGTTTCAAAATTTTGTCAAAAATTAAGGCTCAAAATAAAAATTTGACATCGCCCCAAAGAGACTGGTGGAAGAGATAGCTTTTGCCTGAGCCTCTCAAACTGACCATTTAAACCAATTTTGCTTAAAATGAAAAGTTGACATGGCCCCCAAGAGACGCCTAAGCGAAATTTTAAAAAAAACTCTCTAGTTCATTGTCAAACAAGTCTCGTGATTCCAGATGCAGTATGAGTCAAAACTGTCTCTCTTAAACTGGTGGAGGAGATAGCTTTTGCCTGAGCCTCCCAAACTGACCATTTCAAAATTTTAATTTTTGGTTTTTTTGTGTTTTTGTCCGCCGAAAGCAAAATCTTAAAACAAAAGCAATTTTGCATTGTTTGTTAGACTTTTCCTGAGCGTGACACAATAAAATAAGAAAAAATGATGAAAATTGAAGGAGTAGGTACAAATTGCGTGTCTTTTTGAGAAGCTTTTTAAAATCGTAGGTGTCGGCGTAGGTGGAGATGTATCAGATTACTGTTAAGTTTCAAATTACCGCGAAGGTTGGTTCCGTTAGTAACAAATGTTTTTGGAATATCACCTTTTCTAGTTTGGCGAGAAATGGCCTCGGAAGAGGCTCAAATTTGCGACACACACTCCCTTAAGGGGGTAGCATCGACTCGGCAGACTTAAGTCTATTTAACGTANGACATCAATCAGCTGTTTTACTTTTTTGACATTATTATCGTGAGCTGAACCACAATAAATGTGCATCTACTTATAAAAATAATTTTTGTCTATTTTAGGAAAGATTTAAGTCCAAACTTCAATTTTTAAATTCTTAAAATTTTCAAAAAAAAATGAAAATAACGAAAATGTTTCGCATTTTTTGTCCAAAATTTTTTTTTAAATTTGTTAATAAAATAAAAAAAAACCACGTTTATTTATTTCATGCATGTATACATATTTTCTGACAGCCGTTTGAAAAATAATAAAATCTTTATTTTTCATCTTCTGTCGAATTTAATCGAAATATTATGAAAATTTTCCGCAAATCATGTCCAAAATTTTCAATTTCTGGTTTTTTAAATTTTCAATAGAAATAAGATAGAATCACATATTTAATTTTTCTGTATCTATTATATATCTGTAGGTCAACTAATAAGTTGGTCGCGCGATTTTCATTTCTAAACTATCGATGGAATTTTTAACACTCGGCTGTACACTCCATAAGTACCATTTGGCACTAATTTTTTCAAATTTAATGCTGGTTAAAAATTTCAAAAAAAATTGTGGGTGTAAAAAGCGCCATTTCTGTAGATAGTAAGAACATTTTTTATTATCAAAACGCAATTGAAGGTCAATTTTTTTCTAAAAAAAATTGTTTTTCTCTACTTTTCGCCATTTTTGACCATTTTTCATGGAAAAAAAAATTTCATATCAAGGAAATTTTTTGATAAGCAACATAGTCTATTATTTATCATCTTCAATAAAAGTGTCCATTCTTGCAAATTTTTATATTTTTAATTTCTCAACATAACTAACTATCTGTAAAAATATTAAAAACCACTTTTCATTGGATCTCCATTTGCAACTTAACCCAACCATAGAATTTTTTTGAAAACGATATTAATAAACTTCAGACATTGTCGGGTGTAATGCGCTAATAAGTCTGGTCTCTATGTTACAGTAAAAAATTGAATTGTTACTTAAAAAATAACAATTTCTATACAGCCTGTGACATGTCACATTTTTGTTTGCGATCTGCGTTTCTTGTAGAAGGCGATCAAAGCCGATGAGAGGGTGTGATAAGATTGCAAGCGAAAATCTAACATGATTTGACTTGTCGGGGTAAAACAATTTTTAATACATTTTAAAAATTATGCCGATAGATCATAAATTATTTATTATTTATTAAAATTTTCCTATTTATTTTTCAATTCAAACCAAAAACCCACTAATAATAGCATATACGATTTGCTATTATATATAAAACTCTCTTTTTGGTTTCAGTATTTATTGGTCGTGTATTTTAAATAAATTGTTACAGTATGAAAAAAAGGTTTTTCAGTTTCTTTTGAAACCCATTGAATAGTCCGTATGTCCAGGGTGCCATTTTTGTGCTGATAATGAACTAGAGAAGCTTTTTGTCTTGTTTTTTGCTATCGACGATCACAAAGTTAATTTTCACTGTTTTAGAAAAAATTAATTTTGGTCAATAATCAAATGAAACGTGGCTTAGTTCATATCAATCAGTTTCTTGATCACTTGTGATTTTTGAGACAATCCCTCTTTACTTGAAATAATTGGTCGAAAACAAACTTTGCCACCAATTAAACTAATAAGTTTATTGTTCTGGAAGTTAATTTTGTAAAATATTTCGACAGTTAAGGATTAATTCTTTGTGCACGTCGAAAATGATTCTTAATTCTAATTAAGTTTTTGGCAATTTTCAAAAATAAAAGTTAGGCGGATAATTTTAAGGCAGATTACCGTTACTTTCATATCAATGGTAAGGTTTTCCATATTGTCCGCTTTTGGTTGGCCAATGGCTTCTAATATAAAAAGTTTTAAAGTTTCTTAGAAAAATAATGCGCCAATGAGCTTGATACAACATTTTGAACAACAAATGAAGAAAATTTCTTGACCAAAGATTACAAACAATGTCATTTGTGCATAAACAATCTGTTGACACTAACGTTATCTGAGTGAATTGACAACAATCAAATCGCCAACACTTTAACTTTTCCCATAATTTGAGTTCAAAGTAGAGCAATAAAAGTGGCTCTGGTGCCTAAGGGGGATATCAATACTCAAATGCGTGTGGGAGAATAATAATGTTTTTTACTAAATGTAAACTTTTTTTTGATAACAGAAAATTGACCATCAATGAGAAAGCGGAGCAAAAATATAAAAAGCAGAAATATTGTTAACCATTAATTCCACCATTTCAGAGGTGGTAATTATCGTTTTATAGACGAACCCTATAAGGTATTTCAAGTCGAAGACCAGATTAGGAAAGCCAAGGTTTTATTCTATATTATTTTCGCAACGGAAGTCCATCTCAAAAAAGTTTACCATCTTTATATCGCGTGTTCAAATCCCACTGATGTTGTATAAGTGATTGTGTTAGTGATTGCTTGAGTGATTACACACCGATCAAATTTAGAGGTCCCAATATCAAGCATCCTTGCCTATAATCATACTCAAGACAATCAGTAAGACAACATTAGTTGGATTCGGACACGCGCTATAGAGATAGTGAACGTTTTGAGATGGAGTTCCATTGGGAAAAGGATATTATTAAATTTGCATCTTATAATAAGATTCTTATTACAGAAATCGTAGTTTTTTTAGGGAACAGTGTGAGGCCACTTTGTTATTTCACAGCCTCAATTCAGTACTCAAAATGTCAATTATTTGAATATAATCATCTATGAAGTTAAGTCTTACCTTTATCTCAAATTGAGATTCTCAATGAATGAGAAATAATTCAATCGAAAGCACTTATACTTTTCGGATAATAGAACGTCAAAGTTGGGCCATAAAAGTGGCTCTGGTTTCTCAGGAGGATATTAATACTCAAATGAGTAAGGTGGATTAAAGAAATAATTATTTTTACTGCTGATTCATCAGTGATGATCATAGCTTATCTACTCACATTGATCATCAACCTAGAAACAAAATATTATTTTGAAGAAAAATTATTTTTTATTTTTTTTAAATCTTCATTAACCTCAATCGTTTAACTTGCTTTAAAACCAAAAAATAACGTTTACGTGAAGCCTTAAATACGGCAAATCTGACTCGGAAAAATGACTTTCACCGTTTACAGGAATTTCAAAGAATGCTTAAAACTAATTTAAAAAATTTCGAAAAATTGTTAATTTTGAAATAATTTTAAATCAGAACTTTTCAAAATTCGTGCCAGGCCCCGAACACCAACGCGATCTTTTCGGAATAAACGATTTATAAACTGAAATTGTCTGTTATTTTGAATCTAAAACCTATTTAAATCTTGCTTGATCCCCACCTGCACGAGAGGTCCTACCCCCCACCTGCACGAGAGTGTTTTAGAACACACACATAGTCAGATTGTCCATCATTAATATCGACTAATAGAAAAAAAGGGTGGGTTGTTCCAAAATTTCTTGGGGGTTAATAATATATGGAAAAAAAAATACGAAATTTTTTTTTGGTTGTCACGTGATCAAAATATAGCGATTTCTCAAATATAGCGGAATAGCTCTTTTCACCACCAGATGGCGCCGAGTGTCAAAATTAATAAAGCCAAAGTTTTCCCTTCTAAAAGTCACTTCAGTAAGTATACTTGTAGATCATTATCTTGTCCCAGTACTGTTTTAACTGCATTAAACAAAAAATTGCATCCAAATAATGCATTCCCGGTCTGATGAGAAATTTCTAAAACTCACCAAAAATTTTTAAATTAAAAATTAGGGGAACTATCGGGGGTCTGTTCCGATATTCCGCCGGCCAAAATGACACTTCCCAAAAATATTTTTCGTCTTGCTGTTCTGAAACACGCTCGTGCAGGTGGGGGTTAACTGTAAATATTCAAAAAATCATCAAACTCAAGAAATTTTAACTAGAACTTTTCACGCTCAAAAATCTGCTAATTGCTATCAGTGGAAATTGCAGCAAAATTGTTTTTCTATCTGCGTCATCTGTCATAATAGTCCATCGTTAGGCTTTTGTAACTTTGTAACCGATTATGCATAAAATTTAATTTCACGCAGCTGACAAGCCCTAAAGGCCGTCACGGTTGATGCATAAATTGCATTGAACATTATCTTTCTGATGCCATTTTCTGGCGCTAAAGAGTCACTCACAACTGGTGGCCACAATCGAATGATAAACTACTGTTAAACTCTTGGTAAACTATTTTTCATTTATGATTTCCCAATAAATCTAAAAATCTTCGTGAAATTTTGAAAAATATAAAAAGTTTGAAAAATCTCTAAAAAGATTGGTTTATTTATAACAATGACACATACAGTAATCGAGAATAAAAAGTGCCTTGCGGATTCTTAACCTTCCCATNTACACTCCTTCACACATAAACGGCACAAGAGCCACCTAAGCCAAAACGCAAAATCTATCTCCAGGTTTTATTTTGAAATTAACCCAAATTTAAACATAACCTGTATAATTAGTATTTGAAACGCTTTTGTCGATAAGTGCTATATTCATTCTAGAATATGTACAAAACCGGTCCAAAGTACCGGTTTTTGGACTTTTTTCATCGGAAAATCTATCTCGTCCTAGGTTAAATTTAAAAATTCACTCAAATTTTTGTAAACGGTAGCTCGAAAAATATAGAAACTTCTGAGGAGCGCTTTTGTCGANAGAGTTATAACGTGGCCAAATCTAGGAGCTATTTTTATAAAAACAATGGTCATACATTTAACTGCTTGGGGGTCACACTCTAACAGTCAATTTTAGCTTTTATTAATAATGTAGGATAATGATCGTTTTCTATTCAGAAATGAAAAAGTTACGACTAAGACGATGATTTGCCGAACTTTCTGGAATCATATATTTTTATGACTCATTTTTTC
The DNA here is from genome assembly GCA_004367855.1 of Oikopleura vanhoeffeni. Classification (NCBI taxonomy): domain Eukaryota; kingdom Metazoa; phylum Chordata; class Appendicularia; order Copelata; family Oikopleuridae; genus Oikopleura; species Oikopleura vanhoeffeni. The sequence continues at coordinate 121,033 of SCLH01000976.1, read as the reverse complement.
ATTTAATGGCATGACCAAGTTAGAGGCTTGTATTTAAGCCATGATATTATCATCATTTGCTTGATCAATTTTGAAAATATTTTTGAACTTTAATTTCAAATTAGTGAAGTCTTGAAACGTGCGTTTAATGTTTTTTAAAAAACCTGGAAGATGCTGACGCGAAACTTAGTTGAACAAAAAAAACTTGTAAAAAAAATTTTATGGGATAATTTGTCATAAAGAGAAACCAAAATAAAACTACTAAATTTTTCTACTTTATCATAGAGATTTTAACGATCACATTTTTAAACAGTAAAAAATTACAACAAGGTTTATTCAACAATTTTTTAGATCACCGATCCGATCAGAATCCATAGAAAAACTGGATCGACTTTTCTGATCCGACCCAATTTTGTGAACTCACGAGTCAACAAACGAAAAGCTCGATGAAAAATAACTTTTTACAAAAAATATTCTCAATGAGACTTTATACAGTAAATACCACCTACAAAATTGGTGCATCTGAAAAATTCGAATTTATAAAAAGGCCGACTTCATCTAGACTCTAGATTCCAGAAAAAATATTTGAAAAAAGTCTTTTGAAACTTACCCGTGAGAGAATTTGAAAATTTGCATTGATTTTTTATATTTATTTTTGAGAGTTAACCACTGCTGGAACACCTATATTTAGATAATTCAATAATAACCTGATAAAATAAATTGGTTTCAGACTTTGAAATAATGATGCTCGCTATTTGTTTGGTAAGCTTTTGCGCAGCATTGGAAACACTGGATATAGATGGAACAATTATAACATGGGAGGTAAATTACGCAGTTATGCAGTATTATTTAGAAAATTTTGAAGGATATTTTTCGAAGAATTGTTTTGAAAATAATCAGCACCGCCAAAATTGTCTACGAATGTACACGTTTATTTGAAAAAGACAAAAAACAAACGACTTTTTCGGATGAGTTATTTTACTTTTTGAAATTTGATGTTGTAAATCAGGCAATAAGGGTTGTTTGCTATAGAAAATATCTCAATGAAGGTATTATTTATTAATTATTATAACTTAGTTAACGTGTCATTTGGATGGTTGGGGGCAGTGTTATAAAACGGGATGAGTTATCAATCTCGATCCCGCCCGGTTCCGACTCATATTTTTTTAATCCCGATCCCGAGTGTTATTTTTTTTCAGTTCCGATCTCGCCCGATCCCGACTCGAGATCCCGAATAATCCCGTTTTATGAATAAAAATATATGTTTTGTTATTATACAAGCCCAAGGGGTGGTGAACATTAAATCGGTCTTTTTCACAAATTTTCGCCTGATTGGCTGTAAATCGACAAAAAAGTGCGCGAAATCGACAATTTTGAATATGAAAGTGAAAATTAGAAAATTTAATTGCCACCAAAAGATTCCTTGGGTACGGTTTGCTGGAAATAATATTAGCAACTATGGTCTGATATCGAACAGAAACGGTGCTAGAGATCAAAAAATAATTTTGATGAAAAACTTTAATCTTATTTTTAGAATCCGCTGTGTTCAAAATTTGACTATAGTTGCTAATATTGTTTCGAGCAAACCGTACCCAAGAAATCTTGTGGTGGCATTTACATTTTCTATTTCTCACTATCACATTCAAAATTGTCGATTTTTCGCACTTTTTCTGTCGATTTACAGCCAATCTGGCGAAAATTAAAAAATTACGACTGATTCGATGTTCACCACCCCTCGGGTTTGTCAACGAAAAATGATGTTTTTTTGCATTTTCACAGAAAAAGTCTTTTATCACCGATCCCGATTTATCCCGATCCCGTTTTAGAACACTGGTTGGGGGTCTTTTCTCCCGTTCTTTAAAAAGACCGGAGAAAAATAATATTCTTTTCTCCCGTCTTTTTTTTGCCGGAAGAAGAATAATAACTTCTTTTTCCTGTCTTTTTCACTCGTCTTTTTCCTCGTCTCTACAAACCTCTAGATCAATTATTTCTTGGTTGAGTTGTTTCTTTTGTATATTATAATTTTTAATAATGAAAAATAGTGGAATACAGACTTTCAAATTTATTTGAACAAGAATATAAGAAAATTTTCATTATATTTCCGAAAATTTTCGACCAATAATCAGGTTAAATAGGATATGAATTGGCCAATCGTCAATAAACTTATTAGTTTAAAAGTCGATTTTCCGCCTGGTTCTGACCCTAGATATGATTACTCAAAAATCGTATGAAAAATATAAGGCCAGTGAACACCTCCGTGAAAAGTTAAATCAGCCATTTGGAATGGTTTTTTCGTTGAGTTGTTAAACTTTTTTTATATAATTTGAAAAATAATTATTTGAATTTTTGAAATTTGTTCTAAATGTCAGAATTCGAACATTAAAATTCACCACAAAACATACAAAATGACGCGTAACAAATACGTTTACGGCTGTATATTTTAAGCACCGATTCTCTTAAATTTTATTTTCATTTAAGATTAATACAACAGGCGACAGAATTAAGTTCTCGGTTCCAATCGGGAATCCAAGCGGTTATACATCTATTGGATTCAGCACCTCAGGAACTATGGCAGGCGCTGAAATCATCACAGTTGTCAACAAAGGTATTTTTAAACATAAATGAAAGTTGTCTTGAAAATTACCTATTTTGTTCTTTTTTAAACCTGAGTGGATCTTGAAAATGAAGGTTATCTCTATAGCGCGTGTTCGAATCCCACTTATGTTGTATAAAAGATCCTATTAGTGATTGTCATAGTGATTACGCACCAATCAACTTTGATGCTCCCAATATCAAGCACCCTTGCCTATTATTATACTCAAAACAATTACTGAAACAACATTAGTGGGCTTCGAACACACGCTATTGCCGAAAGTTTTAAGTATTTGGCAATTTCTGTGATATTAGGACAAAAATTTAGTTTTTCGTTCAATAAAAGCAACCGCAAAAGCGATCGAGATGACCATCAGAAAACCATAGATTCCGTGGACGTTCGGCGATATGGGCCCTGGAAGTATTTTGGCTTAAAATCGTGAAATTGCATAAGTTTTACAAGGATATGGACGTTATAGGCTTTAAGTTATAGTCTATAGGCTAAAGGGTCACCTGTACAGGGATAAGCAATACTTGGTCGAATAGATTTGATCCGATCAGGTTTTTTCTACATCCGATGAGGTCCGATCACCTGAGTTTTTTCGAACCTTCGATCCGATCAATTTGTTCGAACCTCCGATCCGATAAGGTTTTTTGAAGTGGTCTGTCGATCCCTGATTTATTTATTATGAGCAACGTTTCGATATTTTATTTTCTAGCTTATCAGACTGTTGTGTCATAAAATTTGTGAATACGCTGTAGTACAGCGGATGTACTATACTTAATTTTCATTACTTATATAAGCCAATTAAATGGCACACTTTCAAAGTGTGCGCAATTTTTATTAAAAAAATTATGAATTTGAATAATGTTATGAAAAACTTCTTCATAGAGTGAAGAAATATTTATTGGTTAAAAATAAGTTGTGATCCGGTACCAAAAAAAACTTGCGACATGGTTAAAAAATTAAAAGAGAATAACTAGAATTTTAGCCCTTCTGAAACCGACCAAGCTTGTTGATTTTATAAATTGTCCCAAAGATTAAAATTGCTTCTTTTAAGTTGCATGTTGTATTTTTAAATTATTTTTATTTCAGAAACTCCAATGCTATGGCAATACGCTGGAACCGACTTCAATGGAAAACCAATGGACGAGATTCTTTATTGGGCTTTGGAGAACAAGGATGATCAAAAATTTCATCTTTCTCGACCGCTAACAGGTAGATTTTTCATTCAAATTTTGTTTAGATGAACTTTTTATCTGAACCGCAGTACTGTCGTGTGAAATGACGATCAAGTGCAAATTGGTACTTTTTAAGTAGACGAGTCAATAAATAGAAAAAAACAACATTAAATGTATACAAGAAGTAAAATTTTAAAGCAACAGAAACTAAATTGAAAATAAAGGGTGTAGTAGGCTTTTACTTCGGGAAACCTTATCTAAAACATTTTATAAGCGTAGGTTGAATGATATCACTACAATGATAAGGTACACTTCTTGATCAAATTTGAATTTGAGTGAATATCATTTTTTTATTATTTTGTCCTATATAATAATTCAAAATATAGTTGAAAAATATATTTGAAAATTTGATGACTTTTAGTTTCATCATTTTAAAATTTTTAATAATTCAAACTGATTATTAATTGATCTTTTTTCAGCTGAAATCGAATGTGCTTCTTGTAAAGATTTAACTACGCCTAAAGAAACCTTTACAATTTTATGGGCTATTGGCGCCGACTATAATACCCAATCAAACATAGGTTACCACTCATCACGAGGGAAAAAAACTGACGTGATTTTAAACACGGTTGCAGACGAAACAACAACCAAAGCAACTACAAC
>SCLH01000976.1:54408-89109 GCA_004367855.1 Oikopleura vanhoeffeni | reverse complement strand
GAATTAAAGGCAAGGATGCTTGATATTGGGACCGCTCAATTTAATCGGTGCGTAATCACTCAAGCAATCATTAAGACAATCACTAAGACGACCTCAGTGGGATTCGAACACGCTCTTCAGAGATAGTTAACGTTTTTAGATTGAGTTCCGTTGAGAAAAAGACAAAGAAGAAAAAGCTTATTATCTGGGTTGATATAAAAACACTTTTCACTATAGAGTTTATTTATAGTATAAACGTATTTCCAACTGAACCCGACTACAGAATTTCACAACCGCAACTTCGTTCAAAATTTTTCTTCACCACAAAATTGAAAAAAAAATAGTGCAGAATGGCACTTATAAAGTGTACAGCCGAGTGTTGAAATTTTCATCCATAGTTTTCATATGATTATCGCGCGACCAACTCATTAGTTTACATACGGAGATTTTATAGATACAATAAAAGTAAATACATGATTCAACCTTGTTTTTATATCCCTTTATCACCTTTTGGTTAGAATGCGTAGCCACAACGTTAAAATCACACGTTAAAGGAGTAGTGGCTACGCATTTTAACCAAAAGGTGATAAAGGGATATGGAATTCGAAAAACTACAAGTTAAAAATATTGAACATAATTTTTGAAAAATTTTCATAATATTTCCAAAAAATTCGACAAAAAAGATTTTTCAAACGGCAGTCAAAAAATATGAAGGCGTTTTTAAAAAAAGTAAAAATTACAATTTTTTTGGTTTACACCAACAGATGTAAAAAAACAAAAAAAATTTGGACAAAAATGCGGAAAACTTTGTAAAGTTTGAATTTTTCGGAATTTTCACAATTTTAAAAATGAACTAGACTTTACTGACTTATTATTTTTGTGAGTTATAACAACGCCAGTCTACCAGGTTTATGGCAGCCCTTTAAATTTGTGCTTTCGTTAAAGAAAGAAGACAAAATTAAACAACCATAATAAGTTTGAGAGGCTTCATGAACAGCTATCTCGTCCTTAATGTTGAACATAAAACTTAAGCTTTAGGTTTTTTGGTACCTAAATAAATGAAAAATTTGTGGGTTAGATTGAAAAAAAGACGATTTTCTTTGGAAGACTACTTAGCACCGTAGCCTACGGTCCGTAGGGCATATTGCATTTGAATTGTACCAGACCTACTATTAAATCAATCTAATTCGCCTTCTGGCGCTAAAATTTTGCTAAAACCAGAAATGAAATTTGTGAGATGCGAAACTTTCAATGATCATAGAATACAATTTTTTGTATGAAAGTGAAATAATAGAATTTTCGAAGAAAGTTTGTAATGATATGAAATAATGAAACATTCGAAATATGACAAATTATATTGTTAATTTGAAACAGTGTATAAAAACGAAGGGTGAAAAATAAAGAGAGAAAATCAAGACGCAATTTGTTGTATGTGAAATGAAACTCAGTTGAAAATTCTGAAGCTGAAACGATTATGAAATTATTTATTGAAGAACAACACCGATCTTATGAAAATGTGGTGAACATTATATGATTTAAATATTATCACTTTTATTTTGAAAATTATGTTTTAAGTAGTTTTTTTATTTTAAAATTTCTGCTTTATTTTATCGAAATTCGATTGGACAGCTTGATATTGAAGGCTGGAGTCAAAAATTTTGACTTATATTTTCACAAATTGTCTATGTTGATTTCAAAAATTTCTCATTAAAAAAACGAGTGCAACTAATGTGTTTAAAATTAAATAGTTTGAGTTTTATCGCGAGATCAATGTTTAGTAACCGACTCATCATGACATATTATCAAATATGTCAATTCACACTTTTGTCAATATCCCGACCCTACTACTTAAAAACACACTTCGTTTCCTAATTAGGGCCTAGATATTCACGAAATTGTGAATAGGGGATATAATAATTCACGGATTGCTGATTTTGTTATATCCTGATTTTTTACAGTTTGTACCATGATTTGCGTACCTTTTTGAAATATTATGTTTAACTTATTTTTATAACAATTAACTTATGTTGGACGGTTATCATCAACTTCACGTAATATATTCTTTATTTCAAAAATAAAAAGGGCTGACTGGATGTTTGTTGATTAACGAACTTGAAATTATGAACAAATTAATTCTCATTCAAACTTATATTATATGATATACATACAGGGGGTGCGGCGTAAAGTTGGAAAGTTTTTTCGTCAAAAAACTCTAACTATACGCGTAATTGCGTAGGTTTTTGCGGAGGTTTACGTAGGTTTTTTGCGTGAGTTCCAACTTAACGCGTACGACTATTCGCCGTACCCCCTGTTTATGATACTTATGTGATAATTTATATTACCTTTTCACACTTTTGTTAATATCCCGGTCCTGATTATGAAACGTAGTGTATTTTGAAGTAGAAGGGCCGGGATATTAACAAAAGTGTAAAAAGGGGAAATATTCCTAACCTTAGTTCATTTTAAAAATTAATTGATCACTGTAGGGCGGGTTAAAATCACATTGATTTTGTATTGTCTGAAATATGATCATATGCAAGGGTGTTTGATATTGGGANCAAAATGCACCGACCCCCTTGAGTATTTTATTGAAGATAAAAAATAAATAAAAAATTTCACATTAATTTTTTTCAAAAATAATTCTGAAAAAATCAACCAATCAGCCACATCGCTGCTACCCCGGTCTTGTCTTGAAAATAAAAACCACTTTTATGGCTTTGTGCCTAAGAAGGTAAGGGTTTATCAGTGTTGGTCATAATAAAAATTGGTCCTCATAAATTAAAAATTTCAGAAAAAAAGGATAAAATAAATTGGTCCGATAAACCAAATTTTGTTTTATTCTTAACAAGATATTTGTGCTCAGTTTGAGCTATCTAAGAATATAATCGGATGAGTGGTTTTCAAAAGCCGAATTATTAAAAAATTGTCGCCTTAAATATTGCAAATAACGACCAGGAAGTCGCGTTTTCGAAATAATCAAAAAAAGATTGAAAGAGATGCGAAATCGAGCCAATTAAAACCTCGGCAAGTTTATAGAATTCAAACAAATTTTATTGTAGCAAAGACCTTCAAGAGTTATTATGATCGTGATGACTCTGAGGTCTACTACATACGCACATTAAAAACAGATCTTAATTGTCACAAAACACAAGCTTTTTGCTATCTTTTAAACGGGAAATTATTATTTATTTTATTATAATTCCAAAAATTTGTGACCTTCAGGATTCGCTTGTTCACACAGTGTGAGTTCAAACAGAGTTTACATACTGTATGTTTTTATTTTTAACAAAACATTTTATAAAATTTTAATAAACTTCGTAGAAATATTTAATTAAAATTTTATAAAATATTTTGTTAAAAATATAAAGATACAGTATGTGAAACCACGAGTATCTTTTTTTTTCATCAACTGATCTTAACTTTTAGTTGCAGAACAATAATTTCATCTTTATTTTCCCCATAAACAAAGTTAAGAGGGTTGTTAAGGCTGAAGAGCATTTTCAAGGGCTCATTACTTTTTATTCATACAAAAAAATCTTATGAAAAGAGAATTTAAGTTTACCGCGAGGAACTAAAAATCTTTTAAATGAAATTTATTTCTCATCTTATTTTGAAATTTTTTTTTTTCGAAATCATGAATATCCGAAAAACTTGTCTTTCGTTTTCTTCATTTTTCGAAACGCCAAAAGTCTCAGTTTCAGTTTTATTTTCGTTCGATACTTAACTGCAGTCAATTCCGATCATTTGAAAATTTTTAAAAAAACGCGAAAAAATTTGGAAAATTTAAAAAGAAATTTCAAATTTTTTTAGGAAACAAATTATTCAGAATGGCATCTTATGATTTCGATAGTCCTCTTAGCCTCTTTTTGGTCTCAACAAATGACAGCATACAGCTTGTGAAGCAAATACCTGACCAAATTGGAACAGAAAAAATATCGTCAGGTAATCAAAAATATACCGCTCTTTTCTTTACTCGTAGACTTTAGAACTGAGTCTGTACTCAGACTGCATTTCTGCCATCTAGCTGCCATTATAAAAATCGAGCCATCTAAGCAAAGTTTCATTATTAATTAACAAATTTTTTTATTCTGTTACAATACCATTCAGCCAATTTGCTATACAATTAAAGAAAATTTTTAAGCGCATATAAAGGTATTTATTGAGGATAAGAATAACAAATTGTCAAAATTACCTCCAGTTACACACAAAAGTGCAATAATAAGATGAAATTAACCTTTATGTATATTTGAAACTACCTCATATTACACTTCGAATGATTTGCTTTTGCTCTGTCTAGAAATAGTTATATTTTTTATACAAAATTTTCTAGTAAAATGGCTCTTAAATTGTCGTGGAATATTTTATTACTCGTTCAAGGTCAAGTTCAAATTCATCGTATAAACTTCAAAGTACCACCAAAATATTCGGAAGGGTCGATTTTCTCATGAAAATATTAGCAACTATGGTTCAACTATGTACTTAAAGGTCACTAGAGAGCAAAAATGGTCAGATGCCACAGGGAGATTTTTGCTTTCTAGCGCCCTTTCAGATGATAATTGACCCTTAATTGCTAATATNGCTATTTTACACTTCCCAAAAATGAAGAAAAGAAATATGGAAGATTGTGCATTTCATATACTGCCACTGTACTGCCACTGTATTAACCTGTGAGTGTCCTACATATCTCCTTGACCTTTATGCCAAATGACGCCTTTTTCGATATGGGTAAAGTTCACTTTCAGTCAATACACCATAGAGGTCAATTTTTGTGACTAAGGAGATATTAGGCGGTGCTAAAAAGTTTTTTATAACTCTAAATCAGAACATTTGACATACTAAATGATGTACGATAAATTTTCTTCTTTAGCACCAGATTATCATTATTGTTTTAGTCTACACTCAGACAATTATTTTTCATTTTAATTGTCCGCAAAAGTCTTTTGAAAATAAAGCATTAAATTATCGGAAAAAAAGTTTGTTTTAATGGGACTTAATGGGGTGTCTGCACCTGCCAATCGGATTCCAATATGGTTATCTGAATAACTAAGGTATATACTAAGGTATATATAACTTATATATGGGTTTTAGACCATCAAAGGACAAATCCTGAATATTTGCTAACTGCGGAATCTGAGAATGTGATTAGTTGATATATTACAAATCCGACCAGTTTAATCTGCATATAATATGCAGCATATTCTGAATACAAAGATGTTGATTGGGTGTCTATATCCCTTAACCTCCATCTGCACGAGCGTGTGTTAGAACACAGAAACCAAAAATATTTTGGGGAAGTGTCATTTTGGCCGGCGGAATATCGGAACAGACCCCCGATAGTTCCCCTTATTTTTAATTTTAAGAATTTTGGTGAGTTTTTGAAATTTCTCATCAGACCAAAAATGCATTATTTGGATGCAATTTTTTTAATGCAGTAAAAACAGTACTGGAACAAGATAATGATCTACAAATATACTTACTAGGGTGACTTTTGGAGGGAAGAATCCTGCCATTATTAATTTTGACACTCGGCGTCACCTGGTGATGAAAAGATCTTTTTCGCTTTATTTGAAAAATCGCTATATTTTGATCACGTGACGACCAATAATTTTTTTCGTTATTTTTTTTCATTGTCTTATATACGATTAACCTCTAAAAAATTCCGGAACAATCCACCCATCATTTCTATTAGGCGATATTAATGATAATTAATGATGGACAATCCAACTTTGTGTGTGTTCTGAAACACTCTCGTGCAGGCGGGGGTTTAAAAGGTTCTTAACAGCATGAAACGACTCAAAATAAATTCGATTTTGAAATGTTGTAAAATAATTTATTCGACATTCTATCAATTAAAAAAAATTTACCAATTCAATGCTTTTAATCTGTTGGTCGTAGGATAACTAGAAATTGTTTAATCAACAGTTCAATAATTTTTTGATTTGTGTTTTATACAAAATTGAACACTTACTAGGGGGCGCGGGGAATCTATATGTTATTTCTCTTTGTTTCGAAAAAACAAATTATTGGTTATTCTCACAATTAATCAAAATTGTTTGGTGATTCAATAATTGACAAAAACTGAATTTAATTTAATTTTAAAACTACCAAAAATCAACTTTAAATGATCCTAATTTTTAAATAATTTGACCATTTCATCGACATTTTAAAGTGACGCAACTGTTTAATAAAAGTGAGAGTCATTTTTGAAAAATTTGCTTCTACACCAGTTTACTGACACGATTTGTTCGAGATATAAAAATGCAAAAAAAAATTTATGAAAACTCAAGGCGCTGAAAATTTTATGGCGACACTTGTGAAAATCTCAGTTTTTGAGAAAATTCTAGAGTTCGAAAAATCAAAATACAAATTTCAGCCTTTCAGTAGTTCGCTACGGCAGCGTTACATAATCTCATTAATTTTCAATTTTTTTCGTGTTTTTTCGAGGCGCTGAAAATTTTTCCGGATTTGAAATTACCGGTTTTCAATTCGGTTTACTGGTAAAATGCCATTTAGTATAAATCTCAAAATAATATAACTTGCAGCCGAGGTTTCGATCATCCGAGCTGTACTAGACAGAAGTTTGTAGCTTCCACAATACTTCTGTGAAAGACACTCGAAAACACAACAAAAAGTTCGTGCAGTACCACATTAATCATATTTAAGCAAGAAACCACTATAATAACCAACTTTATTAGCCACAGTCAGTGTCTAAAACTATTTTTTTCAACAGGAGTCAAGTATTTATTTTATCATGTTATATAATTGCTATATCGATTATTATGCCTAGATAGGTCTAAACACTTTTGCCCTAGTTAAAAGAAAGGCGATAAGTGTTCAGACCTACCTTGGCATAATAATGAATAAAAATATATTGTTTGGGCATTGTACAAGTATGATTTTCTGATAGGAATAAACCTAATAAAGAAAAGAGAGCTATTTTTGTAATGGTTCAAACCTAAGGTCAGTTAGAGAAGCGACATCGCTAGACAATGCGTTGCAGTCTTTTCCACACATTTGTTTAATCAATCTTATCTTCTTGTCAGACAAACTGATCAAATATCAAATTATAATTATATATTTACTGAAAAAATCGGCTGAATTTAATCGGAAAAAGGCCAAAACTTTCATTTTTTTTATAAGTATTTTGATGGTAAGTTTTAATGATAAATTATTAAAAATAATATTTGTTTCAAAAATTGCTGATTGGTTTTTTTGAATCCGCCTATATCTCTTAAACACCATTTGCTGAATCTGAGATGTGCGGGCTGAAAAGCAGCCTCATGAATGGCTAAAAAGGGTCTCAGGAGTGTTAGTATTGGCTCTCTCAGCCCGCACATCTCAGATTCAGCAAAAGGTGTGAAAGGAATATATAATATAATATATCCCTTTATCACCTTTTGGTTAGAATGCGTAGCCACAACTCCGTTTAACGTGTGATATCACAGTTGTGGCTACGCATTCTCACCAAAAGTGATAAAGGGATATATATATACAAAAACTGCTAAATTATCAAACATGACTAATTTATTAAATTATATAATTATCACATGCGTTTTTCCATTAAATATTATGTATCACTCACTTTTGTGACTATAAACTTATCTTTAATTTAGGTTAAATGGGTCTTCTTAACGTTCCATTGGACATAAACGACCTTGAAATTAGAAACAAATGAATTCTCCTCTCTTAAAACTCTCTGTTAATTCTTCGAAAGCTCTCATCTATGAACTTATGGGATTTGTCTGCATTTTGATCAAGAAAACGGGGCCTCCTGGCACATATCCCTTTATCACCTTTTGGTTAGAATGCGTAGCCACAACGTTAAAATCACACGTTAAAAGGAGTAGTGGCTACGCATTCTAACCAAAAGGTGATAAAGGGATATAACCTCGTTTTGCAACCAAAATTTTCATATCATTCGGTTCGGAAAACGCCTTGTTTGATTTAAGTTTTAGAAAGTTCAACCTGTCCACTATAACAAAAACTGATAATTAAAAATTTCAGTGATCGCAATATAAAAAATAGTGGTGCGATTCGGACCAATTTAAGTTCAATTTTATTTTTAACTTAATATTTGTGCTCCGTTTGAGCTATCTTATAATTTGATCCATGGAGTTGTTCTGAAACTTATCTCAGAATCTCACCAAAAAATTTACAAGCTAAAAAAAATCTTAACTTTCTAGTTTGCTGGTCCCTTGCATTGCTACGTTATTTTTTTTTATTAACAGCCTTCATAATATCTTCAAAGCAAGTTATCAGCTGCTTGATAAAATAATCGTGTAACTGCGAAACGTTAGAAACTGTAGGTGTTTTTGATGCCAAACAGTTTTTGATACATTTTGTTCCGGTTGACGCGGTGACGAGTAGTCAAAATTTAGTATTTGTGAAAAAATTATCTATGTCTATTTTCATGAGCGGTCTCAGTCAATTCTGTTGTTTGGTCGCCAATTTTTTTTTGGAGAACAAACATTATTTTCGATTTTGAATAATAAAAATTTTATTTTCTGATTTATTTTTGCATACTTTTATCAAAAATTAAGATTGTCAAAATGATATCAAATTAAAAGGTAAAATTAGTATGCGTTAAGGTAAAGTTAAGGTAGTATGCGTTAAGGTAAAATTACATTCGGTATGTGTTTTAGTATTATGTGTCTTTTAACTCGGTAAAATAATGAGAGTCAATTGTTTTTACTTATAAAGGAAGTAATTGAATGTTAAACTTAATTTTATTCTGTTTTCTATGTTTTTTTATTATTTTTAGTTTTCTTGAAATCTTAAATAGTATAAAGTTTAACAATTTGAAAAGTTACGATTTGTTTAAAAATGGTAATTGATTTTCACGATTTAATTGTAACGATATTAACTGATTATGTTTAAAAAATGTACAAAATTCAAAATTAGAAAAATGAAATCAACTGTTTTTTAATTTTATATCTGATGAAAGCGCGTTAACCGCGCTTTTGAGAGAAAAATATATTGAAAAATAGGATAAATGCCATTTTTAACAAACCGTTTCATTAAATAAAATTTACGCAGTTCACTGTTTTTCCACATTTATTCGTCGGATGGGGAAAAATATTGTTGGTATAAGTTGGATAAATGCAATTTTTAACAAACCGTTTCATTAAAAAAACGTGTTTCACTGTGTTTAAACATTTTTTCGTCAAATGGAAAAGAACCAACTCGTTCCCTTTGAATGTATTCACGAAAGTGCTCAATTTGTGCGCCAAAATTTATGCTCTGGAGAACAAACATAATTTTTGATTTTAAATAATTAAAATCCTGTTTTTCTGATTTATTCTTGAATCCTTTATCAAAAATTTAAATTTTCAAAATAATGTCAAATCTACATATATTGTTCTAAGGTATGTTAATATTATGTGACTTTTAAGTCGGTTAAATCATCAGAGTCAATTGTTTCAACTTATAAAGAAAGTAATTGAATGTTAAACTGAATTTTTCTCTGTTTTTATGTTGTTTTATTATTTTAAGTTTCCTGAAATATAAAATCGTATAAATTTCAAAATTTTAAATGGTTATAATATGTTTTAAAATTGTAACTGATTTTAACGATTTTGTTGTTCCGCTACTAACTGATAATGTTTGAAAAATGTACAAAATTAAATATTAGAAAAATGAAATCAACTATTAATCAACTATTAATCAACTATCAAATTGTGTCGAGGATATTGTAATAAGCTATTCCATTACTAAGTGATGAAAGGCGGTATTAACCGCGCTTTTGAAAAAAATTGAAAGCATAAAAAGTTGGTTAAACGCCATTTTTAAGAAACCGTTTTATGAAGAAAATACCGCGGTTCACTTTTTTTAAACATTTTTTCGTCAGAAGGAGAAAAAACAAATCGTGCCCTCTTTATCCCCTATTCGCACTTTTGTTAATATCCTGGCCCTCATTAGGAAACGTTGTGTGTTTTTAAGTAGTAGGGCCGGGATATTAACAAAAGTGTGAATACGGGATATAATACCGAAAGTGCCCAATATGTGTGCCAGAATTTTCGGAAAAAAAATGTTCGGCGATATTATTAAACCCCCTGTATTTAACTGAAGAAAAATTATTGCATTCATGTTTATTTTGTGATCTGTCATCTGCAAATAAATAAAACTGATAAACTATCACCAGCAGTTTGTTTTAATGGGACTAAATGGGGTGTCTGCACCTGCCAATCGGATTCCAATATGGTTATCTGAATTACTACGGTTCAGTAATATATGAGTTTTAGCCCATCAAAGGACAAATCCTGAATATTTGATAATTGCGGAATCTGAGCATGTGATTAGTTGATATATTACAAATATGACCAGTTTGATCTGCATGTTCTGAATACAAAGATGTTGATTGGGTGTCTATATCTTTTAACCCCCACCTGCACGAGCGTGTTTCAGAACACAGAGACCAAAAATATTTTGGGGAAGTGTCATTTTGGCCGGCGTAATATCGGAACAGACCCCCGATAGTTCCCCTTATTTTTAATTTCAAGAATTTTGGTGAGTTCTAGAAATTTCTCATCGGACCGGAAATGCATTATTTGGATGCGATTTTATTTTAATGCAGTAATACAGTGATTTTAACGTTGTGGCTACGCATTCTAAGCAAAGTGTAATAAAGAGATATTTGAAATATCAAATCTCTTGTTTGACAAAAAACATTTAATTCTTCGATTCATATCATTTTCTAAAAATAAGAGCATCTTTTAAATGATATTTTCTCTATAGCGCGGGTTAAAATCCAAATAATGTTGTTTTATTTGTTGTTTTGAATATGATCAGAGAAAAGGTTGCTTGATATTAGGACTGCCAAAGTTTATCGGTGTGAAATTACTCAAGTAATCCCTGAGACAATAATTGAAAACTATACGAGGAAAATAGATATATTCTAGTTTTGTCGGGTACATTATAAACGGTTACCCACATACTTAAGCAGTTCCGAAGTACTAGACCAAACAAAATATATCTATCTTGTTAAGACATATTTAAGATGCACATAGGGTTAGAAAATGATAGCTCGGGACCGTCAGCTGAGGATTTTTTGATTTTAAAGTTTGATTAATAAATTTGATATTAAGTTTAAGGTTTTTAAGGTTTCAGGTTTAAGTTTAAGTAATAGGTAATGGATTCTAACAAAGAAAAACAATTTTATCGAAATAAACCTATATAATATAATTTACCATTTAATATCCCTTATTCACACTTTTGTTAATATCTCGGCCCTGATTAGGAAACGTAGTGTGTTTTCAAGTAGTAGGGCCGGGATATTTACAGAAGTGTGAATGGGGGATATAGGGAATCACAATATAATTTCAAATTTATTATTGTGGAAATCTTATTTTGAAAATTCAATTTTTTTCAAAATTCATTTGTTAGCTAGTCCCGACTTTATTTTAAACTTTCGTTAACCATGATCAAATCGATTGAGTTCGAAAATTTTGAACTTTTCGCAGCAACATATTGCACACACATACGAATTTGGTTAGCATCCTGACGAAAGACTAATAAACAACCTTTTCCGGCTATTTGCATTATTTTATTTTTGTTTTCAAGTGTTAGACTAGAAAGCACCTATTGAATACAAACAATCAATCAATGTTTTTAAGGGGGTGCCATGAGTCGTGCAAATTGGTAAATTTAACAAAGCGATATATCTTTTTCCCAACGGAACTCCATCTCAAAAACGTTTACTATCTTTATAGCGCGTGGTCGAATCCAACTTATGTTGTCTAAGTGACTGTATTGAGTATGCTTAAAGGCAAGGATGCTTGATATTGGGACCGCTTAATTTAATCGGTGCGTAATAACTCAAGCAATCATTATGTCAATCACTGAGACAACATCAGTGGGATTCGAACACGCTCTTTAGAGATAGTTAACGTTTTTAGATGGAGTTCTGTTGGGGAAAATATATACAGATGTAGAAGAAAAAAATGTTAAATTTTTTTTTTTATTCAATGAAAGTGTTCATTCTTGCGAACGTTTATATTTTTAATTTCTTAAAATAGCTAATTATCTGGGTTGATAGAAAAAATACTTTGCACTATAAATCCATTTCCAACTGAACCCGACTACAGAATTTTTTTTGAAAACGATATTAATAAACTTCAGACATTGTCGGACGTTATGCGCAAAATAGTCTTGTTTTAATTGTACACATTGGAAAATTTCCTCAATATCGAAATTTTTTCCATTTAAAATGTTCAAAAATGCCAAAAACTAGAGAAAAACAACTTTTTTGAGATAAAAATTGACATTCAATTGCGTTTTAATATATAAAAATGTTCTGACTATCATAGAAAATGACGCTTTTAACAACCGCAATTTTATTAATAAATTTTCTTCACCACAAAATTTTTAAAAATTAAGTGCCGAATGGCACTTATCGAGTGTACAGCCGAGTGTCGAAATTTTCATCAATAGTTCAGATATGATTATCGCGCGACCAACTCATTTGTTTACATACGGAGATTTTATAGATACAAGAAAATAAAATACATGATTATACCTTGATTTTTATAAGGAATTCGAAAAAATACAAGTTAAAAATTTTTAACATAATTTTGGAAAATTTTTCAAAATATTTCCAAAAAAATCGACAAAAGATGAAAAATAAAGATTTTATGATTTTTCAAACGGCTGTCAGAAAATATGTAGGCGTTTTTGACAGAAGGAAAAATGACAATTTTTTCGGTTTTCACCAACAGATGTGAAAAACAAAACAAAATTTGGACAAAAATGCGGAAAATTTTGTAATAGTTTGAATTTTTGGAAATTTTCACGATTTTTATAATGAACTATAATATACTGACTTATTATTTTTGTTAGTTATAACGACTCCAGTCTTTCAGGTTTATGGCACCCCTTAAAATGTTTGCTTACGATAAAAAAGAAATACAAAATTTAACAACCAAAATAAGTTTGAGAAGCTTCATAAACAGCTATCTCGTCCCAAATATTGAACATAAAACTTAAGCTTGAGGTTTCTTGGTACCTTCTGGTATCTCTATTGAGCGTTAAATATACTAAAAAAATCGGTTTTTGACCAATTTTGCGTTGACCAAAATTGATACTAATAACCCATCAATGGATAATGGAGGCTCAGGCTAATAAGAGGCCAGTTTATATGTTAGTTTTCAATGTTTCACAAATTGTTTTCTGCTGAAGGCGATTAATTCATTTTTGCGGTGGGATCGAAAATTTCAGAAAACTAGAGTTTCTGAAAAATGGCTTTAATCTTCGTTCTTACGTCTATTCAAAGAAAAATAAATGAAAAATTTGAGACTTAGAGCGAAAAAAAGACAATCTTCTTTGGAAGACTACTTAGCACCGTAGGGCACATTGCATTTCAATGGTACCAGACCTACTATCAAATAAATTTGATTCGCCTTCTGGCGCTAAAATTTTGCTAAAACCCGAAAAAGTTCTCAAACAATTATAATAAATGAAATTTGTGAGATGCAAAACTTTTAATAATCATAGGATACAATTTTTTGTATGAAAGTGAAATGATAGAATTATCGAAGAAAGTTTGTAATAATATGAAATAATGAAAAATTCGAAATGTGACAAATTATATTGGAAAATAGAAAATTAAATAGAACGGTGAAAAATGAAGAGAGAAAATCAAGACACAATTTGTTGTATGTGAAATGAAACTAAGTGGAAAATTCTGAAGCTGAAATGATTATGAAATTAACTCTTGAAGAACAAAACCGATCTTTTGAAAAATGCGGAGAACATTATATGATTCAAAAGTTATTACTTTAATTTTGAAAATTATGTTTCTAGAAGTATTATTATTTTTAAATTTCAGCTTTATTTTATCGAAATTCGATTGGACAGCTTAATATTGGATCAATGTTAACTAACCGACTCATCATGACATATTATCAAACATTATTAATTTTTCAAATGATATCGCTTTCTCACACTTTTGTGAATATCCCGACCCTTCTACTTAAAAACACACTACGTTTCCTGATCAGGGCCTGGATATTCACAAAATTGTGAATAGGGGATATAATTATTCAAGGTTTGCTGATTGTGTTATATCCTGATTTTTTACAGTCTGTATCATGATCTGCGTACCTTTTTGATTTATTAAGTATTACTTATTAATATAACAATTTACTCATGTAGAACTTATGTTGGACGGTTATCATCAACGTCTCGTCAGATATTCTTCATTTGAAAAATGAAAAAAGACTGACTGGATGTTTGTTGATCAGCGAACCTGAAATTATAAACAAATTAATTCTCATTCAAACTTGTATTATATGATATACATACAGGGGGTGCGGCGTATAGTTGGAAAGTTTTTCGCAAAAAACTCCAACTATACGCGTAATTCCGTATGTTTTTGCGAAGGCTTACGTTGGTTTTTTTGCGTGGGTTCCAACTTAACGCAAAAAACCATACACCGCACCCCATGTATATGATACATATATGATATTATATATATTTTCCCAACATTAGTCCATTTAAAAATTAATTGATCACTGTAGGGCCGGTTAGAATTGCACTAATTTTGTTTTGTCTGAAATATGATCATATGCAAGGGTCTTTGATATTGGAACCGCTAAAGTTGGTCGGCGTTTGATCACTCAACTTTGGTTAAGGATTGGATATATCAGAAATACTTATGGAGACTATGTTCTAAAAATGACTCATTATGGTCTTGCACCATTTTTGACAGCATATTACTGCGTTCAATACTCATCAAATGTAAAAATTAATAATGTGCAACTGTGAATGACAAAAAATTAATTATTCATTTTATATGAAAAATCAAACATGCTTAAAATCAATTTCATATTTAAATTTAATGTGTTTAATCGCAAGATTCATGTTCACTAAACGTACTTATCATGACATATTATCAAACATTATAAAATTTTTTCAAATTATATGATAATCGAACTAATGCTGATTTGGTTATGTCCTGATGTTTTACAGTCTGTATTATGTTCTGCGTACTTTATCGAAATATAATGTATTATTATGTATTACTTATTTTCATAACAATTTCCTTGTGTATTACTTATGTTAAGGGGGTGCCATCAACCCAGCAGACTGGAGTCGTTATAACTTACGAAAATAATAAGTCAGTATATTTTTTTATGCTTATTATAGTTACCTGATCCAATATAAATATATTTCAGCTTCAAAGAATTATTTTTATTCATTTTTGGAAAGATTCGAGTTCGAGTTTTCATTTTTCAAATCGTAAAAATTTCAAAAAAATTCAAACTTTTATGAAAATTTTCCGCTTTTTTGTCCCAAATTTTTTTTTGTTATGTTTATTTAAATTTGTGAGTAAAAACCGAAAAATAGCCACTTTAACTTTTTCAAAAACGCCTACATATTTTCTGACAGCCGTTTGAAAATCATAAAATCTTTATTGTTCATCTTTTGTCGAATTTTTTGGAACTATTATAAAAATTTTAAGCTAATCATGTCCAAAATTTCAAATTTTTTGTTTTTCGAATTTCTTATAAAAATTAGGTGGAATCATTTATTAAATTTTTTTGTATCTATTAAATCTTCGTTTGTCAACTAATGAGTTGGTCGTGCGATTATCATTTCTAAACTCGATAAGTGCCATTCGGAACTAAATTTTAAAATATTTTATGGTGGTGAAAAATTATCAATAAAATTGCGGGTATTGAAGGCGTCATTATTGTGATACTCAGAACGTTTTTGAATATCAAAACGCAATTGAAGGTCAATTTTATTTCAAAAAAAGTTGGTTTTCTCTACTTTTTGGCATTTTTGACAATTTTTCATGAAAAAAACTTTGATATCGAAGAAATTTTTTAATGTGCAGAATTAAAACAAGACTTTTAGCGCATAACACCTGAAAATGTCTGAAATTTATTTATATCGTCTTCGAAATGTATTCTGTAGTCGGATTTAGTTGGAAATGGATGTACAGTTAAAAGTGTTTTCTTAATATTTTCCAAGATAGTAAGATAATTACTCTTAAATTTTCGCACCAACAAATTTTCAGCTGTCTTGAGTTTTCTGAATACAATGTCCAAATACAGAGAAAGGCCAAATATCGCCGAAAGTTATCTGGCGAAAAATTCGGCGATATTGGGCACTTTCGGCGATATGGGAACACAAATTATTTCAGCTTAAAATCGTGATATTGCGTTGGTTAAATTCGGAGATATGAGCACATTAAGCGATATTGCCCTTCCTCTGTATAACACAAATCATGGGCACACGGTTTTGTGAGCGCAACCTTTAGCGTTATTTATTGACTATTTGGTTTTATGCGTTTAACCCCCTCACACCCAAACGCCATTCGGGGACGCGAGATTTTTTAAATCCTCAAAACGAGATAGAAATAATTAATCCACAGACTTTTCATTCAAATGTGTCATAGAGTTCGCAATTCTTTTTCTAGTAATGTTTTTAAAAATTTGATACGACTAGCAGTTCAAAAGATATTTTTTCCTACTTTATTTTATGATTTTCGCCCACTTTTCGTNTTTTTATTTTGAAATTTCTGCTTTTTTTCATCAAAATTCGATTCGACACCTTGATATTTGAGGCTGGAGTCAAAAATTTTGACTTATATTTTCTCCAATTGTCTTTTTTTGATTTCAAAAATTTCTAATAAAAAACCAGTGCAACTTATGTGTTTAAAATTAATAGTTTGTGTTTTATCGCGAGATCAATGTTTACTAACCGACTCATCATGACATATTATCAAATATGTCTATTCACACTTTTGTGAATATCTCGACCCTACTATTTAAAAACACACTTCGTTTCCTAATTAGGCCTAGATATTCACGAAATTGTAAATAGGGATATAATAATTCACGGATTGCTGATTTTGTTATATCCTGATTTTTGACAGCTGTATCATGATCTGCGTACCTTTTTTGAAATTTTATTTTGTTTAACCTTTCATTTATAACAATTAACTTATGTTGGACGGTTATCATCAACTTCTCGAAAGATATTCTTTATTTCAAAATAAAAAGGGTTGACTGAATGTTTGTTAATCAACGAACTTGAAATTATATACAATTAAATCTCATTAAAACTTCTTTATATGATATACATACAGGGGGTGCGCGTATAGTTGGAAAGTTTTTCGCCAAAAACTCCAACTATACGCGTAATTGCGTAGGTTTTGCGGAGTTTTACGTAGGTTTTTTGCGGTGAGTTCCAACTTAACGCGTACGACTATTCGCCGCACCCCCTGTTTTGATACACTGTGATATTTATATCACCTATTCACACTTTTGTTAATTCCCGGGCCTGATTATGAGACGTAGTGTGTTTATAAGTAGAAAGCGGGATATAACAAAAGTGTGAAAAGGGAAATATTCCTAACCTGAGTTCATTTTTAAAATTAATTGATCACTGTAGGGTGGATTAAAATCACACTGATTTTGCATTGTCTGAAATATGATCATATGCAAGGGTGTTTGATATTGGGACCGCTAAGTTGATCGGCGTCTAATCACTCAAACGATCAACAAGAGAATAACTGACACACATCACTGGGGTTCTTACTCTATAAAAAATTTATTCTTGAAGATTGGCTTTGGTTAGGGATTAGATATATCAGAAATACTTAATTAGAATATGTTCTAAAAAATGACTCATGTGGTCTCGCATCATTTTTTGACGCCTATTTCTGCGTTTCACATAACTCATCAAATGTAAAAATTAATAATGTGCAACTGTTAATCACGAAATCGATATTAAAAATTTCTCTTCAAAAATGTAAATGTAAACATGTTAAAACTAACAAATGGATTTTTGTCTATTTATTTTTCTAGAAATATAACAATTTCCTCGATTAATTTTCTGAAAACAAAGTCAATTAGAATATTTTGGTGTTAAGCCGACATTTAAACATAAAAAAATGAATTCTTATAATAAGTTATAATTTTTTTAACAGAACTGTTTTTTAAAAAATTATTTCAGGTTAAAAAAGTTTTTCTGAACAATGTATTTTTGAACTTCTAGAATTCGCCAAGTCTTGTACTTTATTATTTTTTTCACTGTATAAATCATACTTGATAATGGAATTAATCCGAAACGTCGTAGATAATATCTATTTGAATAAGTAATTAATAATACCTAATTTACGTTGTTTTGTCATGGATTTGTATAATTTATTTTTAAATATTCTGTATTATTATTTCATTAAAACCTTAATTACCGTAAGTCTTCTGAGCAAACAAAAAATTACTTTGTAACAAAATTGACTAACTGAAAGTACTTAAAATTGAAACTTAAAAAACCAATTTTGCACTTACTCGATGACGACGTTTAAGGTTGTTTAGATAACTTTCAAAATATATGAACTGTGTATCCCTTCAGCACAATTTTGTCACAATTTGGATTCTCTTACTTAGAAACACAATGATCCAGGGCCCAAAACGTGACAAAAAACATAATAAAGGGATATCTTTTACCAATAACCTTTATCTGAAAAACGTTTATATTGTCTTAATTATTTGTTTAGTGATTATTTGAGTGATTGCACACCGATCAAATTTAGCGGTCTCAAAATCAAGCACCCTTGATATGATTATACTCAAGACCATCACTAAAACATCATTAGTGGGATTCGAACACGCGCTATAGAGATAATAAACGTTTTTGAGAGAAATATGGTTGATAAAAGGATATAAAAAGTAAACGTAGTTGATCGTTATCAGTCAACTTATTTTTAGCCAGAAAACTAAACAAAACCCTGAAAATTATGATTATAAAAACTGATTAACAGCTTTAAGTTATCAGCTTATTAATTTTTTATTTTATATCAAAATCAAACATGTTTCAAAATGTACTTAACTTTCATCATGACATCTACTCATCATGACATTTTATCAAACATTATTAATTTTTCAAATTAATGATTATCCAAATAATGCTGATTTTGTTATGTCCTGATGTTTTATAGTCTGTATATGATCTGCCTACCTTTTTAAAATATTATGTAATACTTATTTCAAACAATTTATTATGTATAAGCTATGTTAAATGGTTATCATAAACATCTCGTTACGTTAGACATTCTTTGTTTAAAAATTGAAAAAAACGTCCGACTGGATGTTTCTTGATCAAGGAACCTGAAATTAAAAAAAAATGAATTCTTATTCTCTTTCGTCAGCCGAATTCATGAAAAACTCTTGAACATTTACTGTACAAACTAAAATTATGAAAATTTAATTTTTATATTTAACTTTCCCAATTCTTTGTACTCCTACGGAATACTTATATTCACAACCTTAACAAGGCGTTCAAAGCAAGTTATCAGTTACTCGATAACAAAAACTTGTTTCTTCGAAACGTTAGAAACTGAATGTATTTTTGGCGAAGAACAGGTTTTATTATTTATGAAGATCATTCGATGATCGCACCGGAACAAAATGTACAGCTTGAATTTTATTTTTTTTGTCGGTGTTTCACGCATCACTTATTATCACCCTTTAATTGAAATAAACAAAACTAATAAATTATTACCAGCTCTTTGTTTAACGAGTATTTTATGGGGTGTCTCTACCTGGCAATCTGAACTTAATATGGTTTTCCGAGTTATTTGAAAGTTCAGCTTCAGTATGGTCTTTTTAAGCCAGGATATGGCAACTTGATGTAAAAGAAATGTTCGTCGATTGAATATGGTAACTAAGGATAGTGTATTTTGAAAACCGAGATATCGCCGATACCGATATTTAACGAATAAAATGATAAGTTGCAAGGGAGGTTGACCGCCAAAGTTGATCGGTGTGAAATAGCTCGAGCAATCACTTAGAAAATCATTGAATCAAAACCAGTGGGATTCGAACACGCGCTATAGAGTTAGAACAATTTTGAAGATGAACTAACGGTTGAAAAGAGATATAGCTCGGGACCGTGAGTCAGGAATTCCTTGATTTTAAATTTGATATAAAAATTTATTTTATTTTTACTAGTAGATTAGCGACCCTGACAAAGAAGAATTTGACTATTGACAATTTAATTATATAAATTATATAATATAATATAATATAGGAGAATATAACATAATTAAACATTTAAAATTTAGACCAACTTTCTGCAGCACTTAATAATTTCAATCGATTTCTGTTGATTTATAATCTTTATAAGAAAGGTACTTTAGATTTGTTCAAAGCGTTTAAAACTTGCCTTAGTTCAATTTTGCAATATATTTGTACGCTTTTTCCAAATTAATTCTCAAAAATTCGATGAACGATCATAAAATCAATGAAATTCCTAGACTCTAAAATTTTCGCACTAACAAATTTTCAGCTGTCTTGAGTTTTCTGTATACAATGTCGAGATACAAAGAGGAGCCAAATATCGCCGAAAGTTATCTGCCGAAAAATTCGGCGATATTGGGCACTTTCGGCGATATGGGAACACAAATTATTTCAGCTTAAAATCTTGATATTGCGTTGGTCAAATTCGGAGATTTCAGCACATTTGGCGATATTGCCCTTCCTCTGTACAATACAAATCCTGGGCGCACGGTTTTGTCAGCGCAACCTTTAGCGTTACTTATTGACTATTTGGTTTAATGTGTTTAGGCGATGAACGTTTTGCTCACAAAAAATTGACACGAATTTGTGAAATCCCCGCTTTGTATTGAATGTGGCATCATACGAGGCTTTAAAAAATGATCCTTTTTAATATTTTTGTTTAGTGCAAAACTTCAGGTGAATTTTGACAAAGAGATAGAAAATCGTCAATTATTTTTCAAATAAGCTCACAATCAAAACAATATACGGAGTAAATCTGATGTGCCCTTTGGCGCAAAAATACGCTTAAATAAATTAATATGAAATATAATTCCGATTTTTGAACTCAAAATTGAATAATTGAAGAAATACGAAAAAATAAAGAAGTTTTACCATATCCAAAATGCGACCACGAAGATCAAATATTGAGAGAAAAAATGTGACCAACTTCTTGATAAAAGTGAGAAGAGCACTTTTATAAAGATTAAGAGAAAATTTGTTATTTGAAGAAATGAGCCAAAGTCAATCTATTTCTATGTCAAAATTTCTCTTTTTATTTTTTGTATTTAATTAAACTCAACTCCTAACAAAATGTTTCTGAACCAATATCCCCTTATACTATGAGCGTCCATTTTTGCCTGTTGATGTGAAACGTGAGGGTAAGCTCAGACTTGGCAGATTGAGTTTAAAGAAAAAACTGGATTAAGCGCGAGCGGGGACATTTTTCTTATTAGCCTTGAAGCTGAAATCGTCGCTGCACGCACAATGGCATTATAGTGGTAGAAAGCCGCACTGGGAAGTTAACTAACTATCGACTTAGATATCACCAAAAGTATAAGGCTAAAGAGTTTCAAACTCGCTACCGAATTAACCATCATATTTGAATTAAGAGTATACATAGGCCTCCCGGCAAAAAATCAGCTACCCGATAAAAAGGTGCTATGAGTCTGAAAATTTCGGACAAAGAAAGTTTTTGAGCACAAAATTTTGCTGAAAATATTTTTTGGTGCAACCACTTGTGGCGCTGTTTTGGGCGGTCAAAGTTTTATTTTCAAAATTAAGGCAATTGCATATCGAAATTTTTTTTAAAGTATTTTTTTCGGATGCACAAAACAATTTTGCTCCAGATTGACATCTGACATTTTATAGCCAAAAATTTCCGCGCCGTGTAAGAACCGGAAATGTACCGGAAATGGTGTGCCCAAAAAGTCAAATTATGTCAAATCATTCATTTGAGATATGCAAAAGATGCGCAATAATCAACTTTGTGGAACGGTATTAGCAACTATGGGTCTCAGATGACCACAGGTGGCGCTAGCGGCGATTCCATGATTTGGTGGTGTAAACTGCAACATGGTATTTAGCATTTACAGGAAAGCTCATTATAAGAAATAAATGAAGGTTACGATTAGATAGGAAATTTTCCGGAGATTCATTTGAATTTATTCTTTCAAAAAAATTTTCAAAATTTTGCCGATCGCTGATTGGTTGAAAAATAAAATGCTCAAAAGTCCTTTTGACCCCGGAAATGAAACCGAATGATCAAATTGACAAGAAAACACAGTTTTATTTTTTTTTACAAATCTGAAAATGGTTGTATGGGTAATCAAAATGACGAAAATTGTTAATTTTAGCATAAACAAAAATTTTTATTAAGAATTTGAGGAACATGTCAATAGGAAAAAATAATGAAAGCCATCATTAGATAGCA
Source organism: Oikopleura vanhoeffeni (assembly GCA_004367855.1). Classification (NCBI taxonomy): domain Eukaryota; kingdom Metazoa; phylum Chordata; class Appendicularia; order Copelata; family Oikopleuridae; genus Oikopleura; species Oikopleura vanhoeffeni. Next base: position 66,915 of record SCLH01000976.1, on the reverse strand, counting down.
AATTTTCTGCAGGTTTATTTTTATCTATTTTGGAGAAAATTTCAAAATTTCGCAGATCGCTGATTGGTTGAAAATAAAAATGCTCAAAAATTATTTTTGACCCCGGAAATGAACCCGCCTGATTAAATTGGGCTAGAAATATAATTTTGAATTTTTTTACAAATTGAAAATGGTTGTTATGGGTTATCAAAATTGCAAATTTGTTAATTTTACATAAACAAAACTTTTTATTAAGAATTTGAGGAACATTTAATATCACAAATAAATAAATGCCACATTAGATAAGAAATTTTCTGTTGTTTATTTTTATCTAATTTTTCAGAAAAATTTTGCCGATCGCTGATTGATTGAAAAACAAAAATGCTCAAAAGTAACTTTTGAAACAGCATGATTAACTTAGAAAAACATATTTTTAAATTTTGTAACAAATCAGAAAAACTTCACCTGGTTGTTAGGGTACTCAAATGACAAAAATTGTCAATTTCATCATAATATGTAAAATCTTTTATTAAGAATTTGAAAAAACATGTCAATATAAGAAATAATATAAACCAACCATTGCTAGGAAATTTTCAGAAAGTTTATTTTATTTATTTTATCATAAAAGTTTGAAACTTTTGCTGATCGATGATCCGTTGAAAAATATTGTTGCTTATAAGTCACCTTTGATTCTCGAAATGAAGTAGATACTAAATTGTCATTTCTCAAAAAAACTCACAAAAAATTGGTATTATATACTTAAAGAATAAGTCAACAATTTTATTATATAGGAAAAACCTATTCAGAGTCTTCAACATAACGAAAATTATCTTTATAGCTCAAATGTCTGTATCAAGCTAGGGAGCAAAAAACACCTTGTCAGCAATAAATGAAGCGCTTACGTGGCACTACGTGGCGCACCAACCCGGCTTGATTTGAATGTCACTTACTGATCAGTCACTAGAGAAATACAGGAAAAATGTTGATTTCATTTTTTCACTTTTTATCAGCTTTTCTGATGGTTGCGAACTTATTTAATCGATTCAAAAAGCGATCGATAAATTGTCTAACGGCATGAGTCGATCACCCTAGAGAAATTTATAGATGTCACGCGGGATAAACGAAAACACAAATACTACATACAAAAAAATTCAGTTCTACATAACGCACTGAAAAGGTAAATTAAGTACAAAATTCAATAATTAATTCCAGGTTTTACTCCCAGAATCATAATTTGGAAATTATTTTCTGAGCTCTAAGTCATCGTATCATTTTTTAATAAGCATCACGAAACTCGCAAGTAAAATTTTTTTTGAAAAAATTGTGCGTATCGAAGAAACAAAAATTTGACCAATGAATGACTTTTGAGGTGAAACGATGAACATGAATTTTTTTAAACAATCTATATTTTTAAAGCAGAACTTTTATATAAACCTACAGTCCCTAACCTCTTAAGGGGGTAACCGACGGGTTTTACTAAAAATGCATACTTGTGGCTATTTTTTGAAATTAAAGAGGCCAGGGACTGTAATTATAAAACATTATTATAATTTTAATTAAGGGCTTCGGTGCTATTTGACAGATTTGCACTTTTTAATTTGTTTTCTCTTGATAGTTGACTTTTTGGATAAAACAATTTCGACATTTTTGTTCAATTATTCTACATTTTATTGGTTTTATTTTAATTTCTTTACGACGTTTCGCTTTATTGCGCATTAAAGGCATAGTCATTATAGACCGAAGTTCAACTAAGTTAGTTGATTTCTTTTCACATGTTTTTTTCGCAGAAGAGTTGTAGAGTTTCAAAAATGTGACAAAATAATTTTTTTTCACATTTGATCCCTTCGCCTAAAACGTTTACGGGCTTCAAATTTGATGAAACTTCCTGCCACTTATCAAGATTGGTTTAAATTGCGGAAAAAAAGGATGTATATAATTCATATCTATTATCTAAAAGAATCCTTTATTCTAAATTAAATTATCGACTCTTTATTTTTTGCAAAATTTGATACGATGACCTTGACCTCAAAATTTTTTTTTCAAACTACTATATGATTTGAATAGTTTGTGACACCAAAAACGCGCTCATCTCGTAACGGTGACGCCCACACATGAAATCCCAGGTGAAGACGCGTGATAACATTCTGACTTCTCTGTTTGCCAATTATAGGTAAACGGTTTTCGGTCTGACTTGAAGCGCCAATATTGAGATAACTACACATCCGAATTATCTTTTATTAAGCTAAAGTTCAAGCCGAAGGCCCAAAATGTTGTTATAATTAATAGATTTGAAATTTTATCTAAAAGTAAAGAAAATGAGCGCTAAAAAAGACGTTTGAAGTTAGGGTTACATGAAAACCAGATAATTTTCAGAAAATATTTTAACCTGAAACTAACTAATGCAAACCTTGGGCTTTCTAGTCCTGAATTCCAATTTAAAATATCTTTTCCCGTTTTTTCTAAGCTCAACTTTTCACACCTTGATATGCGGCTGAAATCGTTGAAAAATAATCATTTTTGAGAATCAAAAAATATTTTCCAATGAATCTCAATTATCGTCACCCGCTTTTTGTGTTTCATTGCGATATCGATTAAGCGCCCACGAACACTAACCCAATCTCATCAGCGCGGGTTTTTGGTACTTCGAACTATTTAAATCATATATTATGATCCCGTGAGAAGTTTAAAATTTGGACGATACATGTTTTTCATACAATTAAAATTTCAAATTAGTTATCTGAAATCAGAAACAGGAAGGCTTGAAATTTGGACAAGCGAGGAATTGCGAAATTGTGAAATAAATCGCTTCCAACTCGATGACTTGATCGTGAAATTATTTTCGGATCGGTCTCCAAGTCATAGCGTGAATTTTGGCTACAAGTCAAGAGTTAAAATACCAATTCCACGAAAAATGCCGCTTCGGAGAAAATCAAATGAACAACAAGAGACTAACGAGCCAGGAGAGGTTGAACGGGCCATGATATTTCCAGATGCAAATACTCCGTCTAATTCTGCTGGTTATCAATTTTGCGAGTCCCAAAATATTTTCAAGACTTGCACTCTGCCCTACTTAGGACATTTACCGGACAGCAGAGGATTCTCATCTCCAACGTATAGTTTAGAGATGCAGGCAAGGTCATTTATTTTTATTTAATAATATTCGTATAACTCCCAGATTGATTCGAAAAAGTACGGATAAGAGTTTTTGCAATGAATAAAAATATTGCAAAAAAAATGATATCACATTTATGACCATCATAAGGAATTTCTTCTGCTTAATTTAGCAGATGGAGATTCTGGCAAACAAATAAATCGTCAGCTCAAACGAATTGTGAAGATGATTCCCTGTCTGAAAGACGTTTCTCAAGTGCCGAGCGTATCAATGATTAACCGAAACCGGTATGCCTTGCCAACTCTAAACCGTTTTCATGGCACAGATTTTGTTGCGAACAGCCAAACACTGGATATTGCCGTCGATGGCACCTCAAGTCACAGGAATATCCCTGTTACACAGGTGTCACTTGTCAACAACCACGGATCCCTTTTCGTGGTTGATTTATTTCAGGAACAGTTATTGATCAAAAATAACAATTAAAAAGGTTGTTATTGTCATTTTGAATAGAGAACTTCGATTCTATTGATTGGTTTTCGAAAATATTTGCGGCTCTTGAAACGACCCTCTTAAGGAGGTGGTCGCCACATCATAAGGTCTTTAATGGCCACTTGTCGCAAAAGTACATATTGTTAGACAAAATATTAATTGGCCATTGAAAATACTCTAAATGCGCCGACCACCCTCTTAAGGAAGTATCCAGCGGCAAAAAAGGTGTTTTTAAAAGCGATCAACAGTAATTTATATTAATTCAAAACAGTACCTTTATGAAATTTAATTACTGCATCAAAAATTCACGCAAAATTTTTTTTGATCAATTATAACTTTCTCAGCTTACCAAGCATACAGCTATCAACATAGCCGATGCAGTTGTGAAAGTTCTTCGCGAGCAACCTTGGTGGGACCAAGCAAAAAGCAAAATAATGGGAATAGCCTCTGACACAGCCGCGAACCAGATAGCAGCGAATCGTATAATAAAAGAACAGTTGGTTTCAGATGGTATTGATCTCAGAAGTTATAGATGCACTATGCATCTTATCAGGAACAGAATGATAAAACCTTTATTTATACAACCAGTATTATACAAATATATATTTGGTAATTGAATAAGCCTGAAGTTGATAACCACCCCCTTAAAAATTGTATCATTCTCGGCAAAGTAATTTAGAAAAAGCTACCCTCAAACGATTCTTAAAAGCTGGAGAATCAGCTGATTCCGCTGTTTTTCAAGATCCTTTTGCTGATATTGAAAACCAGCAACCAGCAATGACATGCTTAAATGCACTTAAGCTGTCATTTGGAGGCCGTGTTAATTCGGGGCACAGCCGGTCCGATATCAGGGCTACTCTCGATGCGTTTATGGTCTCTTATAATGGAATCACAGCAAAAATATTCGCAACTGACAGAGGTTATTTTAACACTCACTTTTATTCGTTGGTTACGCACTTTTCTAGCAAAATTTAAGAGTTTTTCTATTTCCTTCTCAATTTCCGACCACCCCCTTAAAAAAGATCATTTATTATCTTTTAAATTTTTTTTTAATTTTAAAGCAATCTTTATTTATTGCATCTGATTTGTTTTTAAGGTTCTCGTTTTGGAATAAATCCGTCTAATTACCGGTCAGCATTGCTTTATGGCGGAACTGTCCTGGAAGCCACTAAAAGCCACCCAGACAAAAAACACGCAAGAATAATAACCAATTGCTTAGAAGGCCCAGGACGAACTATTATTATGATGGAACTAGGTCAAAATTTTGCTATTTATTATGGCTTATTAGGAAGGGATCGATATCTTGAAATTTGATAAATAATGAATTATTTCGATTGGCTTGCGCTCACTCACATAAATATTTTGTTAAGGGCCTCGGTGCATTTTGACAGATTTGCACTTTTTAATTTTTCTAGTCTTGATGGGAAACTTTTTGCCACTTCAAAATTGTCGTATAAAACTTTTTCGAATACAAGTTGTCACTTATGAGCTTATGTTGTATTATCTGAATTTCTTCAGATTGATTATTTTAACTTTATAAATCGTCTCCGGAAACTACACTCAAAAAAACGCGCGTTTGCTACTTTAGGTGTCTAAATTACAGTGAAATTTATTTCCTTATTTTATAAATTAGGAACCCTAAAACACGGTCCTGTCAACTATTGAAAATTTCATTATTTTTAATTTTTACGATTTTCAAGTCAAAATCGAAAATTTAAGTTTTTGAAAAAGACGAAAAAAAAACGAAACTTTAGCACATCAAAAGAAATATTTTTTTCATGAGACTAATTTATAAAATTTGAAATGGTCGACAGTTTGGCTTACCAAATGAGCAAGTATCGGTGAAATAATTTTTTTTCAATTTTTGATTAAAGAGGCCTAAAGTATATCTCGCGCAAACCGTATTTTCATTAAAAATGTATGATTCAGACTCTGAATTTCAGAGTATAAACAAGAGCGAAGAAACAAAACATAGNTAAATTGCAAATATCAATAAAAAGTGATGAGAGATGAATGAGGAGTAGGCTTTTAGAGACGCCTACTAAAAAACATTTTCTGAGCGTAGGTTAAGGTATCAGATGCTCTGAATAGTACTGGCACCTTCCTTAAGAGTTGTACTACGTATTTGGAAAAAAAAATAATTATTTCTGAAGCCAGGTTTCTCAGAAACTTTACTTGAAAATGTGTAAAAAAGAGCCCAATTATCGTGCCCCACATCCTTAAAGAAGATAGAGTTTGAAGTCGAAAAACTGGCAAAATCGGCGTTCAAGTGAGATTCCAGAAGAAATAAAGTCAAAAATCGAAAAATTCCTTCTCATAACTTTTTTGCTCTCATTTATTCGCTACTTTGTGTAGATTTTGAGACGCTTTGTATGTGGGGTCTAAAAAAATAGATTTAAACAAAAACCGTTTAGTGCTCTAGAATAGACTCACCACCTGGTGGTGTGATGTAACCAGATTGACTTTGAGATGTGTAATCGTTAGAGGAAGGCTAGATCTACAAACGAGTATCCTCATAATTTTCACAACTGCCCTAGAATTGTTCTGAGGCGTGATTGAAAGGTACCAAAAAGCGACACCTACCCCCTTAAAAGTAAAATTTTGATCCTTAGGTCGTTTTATCAACCGTTATTTTTGCCGCAGTGAGAGATAAAATATGCTCTCTAGCGCTGCACTCATACGACACCATGCTCGCCACGATGGCCACCACGACCTCTTTATAATCTACCGCATAACCATTTTTTAATCACTTCTTATTTATGACTTGAAAAAAAACTATGAAAACTTTTTAAATAAAAACTAAAAAAACCTCGAAACAATTGTATGATTATATCACTGAGAACAATTTATCCTTGATATTGAAACTGACTAAGATTGTGGATTTTTCTATTAAAAATTTACGTAATTGACTTGCTTAGTTGCCATGATATATATAAAATATTAAAATTCGAAAAGATCATTTTTTTGTAGATTAAAATTTGATACGATCCATACTACACAAGAACGTTGAGATCTGAATAGTTGATGTGAGTGCGTGGTGGGGTGTGGTAGTCTCCAGTGTTATAAAATCAAATCGTGTGAGGGCGTTATATGGACCAATCATATGCGCGCGCAGAGAAATACAAATATAAAACTTCAGAATAGTCCAAATTATAAAAACTCTAATTAGAGAAATGAAAATATAATACTTATTTAATAAGAGACAAAAAGTACGGAAAAAGTTAGTAGATAAATACTGCAAAAAATGTTGTTTTTAATTTTTATACCTTTTATCAGCTTTTCTGATGGTTGCGAGCTTAACTTATCGATTCAACAAGCGATTGATAAGTTGTCTGTACGGCATGAGTCGATCACTATTGAGAAATTTATAGAAGTAACGCAGGACCAACAAAAACACAAACACTACATACAAAAAAATTCTTCACTTCATAGCGCACTGAAAAGGTAAATTGAGTACAAAATTCAATTTCTAATTCCAGGTTTTTGCTCCCAGAATCATAATTTGGAAATTTTAGAGTCACGATACTTTTATTTGTATTGCCAATTTATGGAGAACCAGCATTGCCAAAGCCTCGAAAACTGGCGAGTGGTTGGAAAGCCTTGATTTGGAGAAAAAGCGTCGTATGTTAAGTACAGCTTTGTCCGATAGATCGGCTGTTGAAAAAGCCGATAAAACGTGCAATACCGAGCGGTTTCTAGAGTATTTACCGGAACTAACTGAAGCAACAGGTGAAATTAAGTTTTGAAAAATATTTTTTATTGAATCTAAAGAGTGCAAACTTATCTGTTCAAATGTAAACTCGAAGAAATAAGAGTTTATTTTAGATGTTAAGTGAAAAAAAAGCAAATCATTTTTATCAATTGGATATTAAAAAAAAGATAGGATTAATAAATAGGATAGTTAAAAACTTTTATATCAGAATAACGAAATTTTGACATCGCAAAATATTTTTTCATGTAAATTCATATAATATTAAAAATCAAACAATTATGACCACCTATTTTTAATTTTTTCTATTCAGTTGTTGATGAAAATAATCGAAATTTTGGCAGAGATTCAACAACAAAGTCTACCAGAACAACTGAACTATCGACTGTTTTCCCTGATGAATTTCATTATACGGGCTCATCGGGTGATAATTTTACTGTGGCATTTAATATAACATTGGGAGTCGAGGTCGAATTGAGTATTGCTACAGATACCCTCAAAGACATCTGAAACTTTTTGTTTGATAAATTCGGGGATAAGTTTGACCAAATTATTGGTCGTCAGATTGATTTGCTTTTGAACACAGCTAAATATTTTACACAGTTGTTAGGACCTTTAATTGGTGATATGTTGAAGAAAAATGCACATAAACTGCCAAGCAAAAATAAGGAAAAACAAATTAGAAGAAGTTTCAGATTTTTTGTCTCCAACCTCATTTTTTGATGAAGAACGCTCTCAACTTGAGTCATATCGAAACTTGAGCATATCGAAATCCAAAGAATTGAATGCCCAGCCATGAAGTGTCCAGAATTTCGGACAAGATTGATCAAGGAAGTTCCTCCAAAAACTCCATGCCCAGTTATGCCGATTCCAAAATCGGAATGTACCGATCATACCGAATTGTATCCGCAAACTAATTTATGTGAAAATCAAGAGGAATGTCAAATAAAACTCTATGACTACCTCTGGAAACGATGGTTTAATCAAAGCCAATTTTGGAGGAGTTACTTCAAGCCAACCGATATTCCAACTTTCAATGTGAAAGACGGAACGTGCAATCTCCGCGAAAAGCTTTTAATCTGTTTATTGGAATTAAACTTCTGGCCTGATTTCCGAATAAATCCATAATAAACAGGCCATTTATTTTTCTTGATAAGAATTGTTTGACCACAATTGATATTTTTCCATTTAACAAAACACTTTGTTTTTGTGACAAATGACCATTTTAGACTTACCCTAATTGCATTTTCACGATTTGAATGATAAAAAAAAGTATGTTTTCTAGTATGCTTTCATCATAAAGTTTCATTTCCGGGGTCAAAAGTAACTTTTGGGCATTTTTATTTGTCAACCAATCAGCGATCGGCAAAATTTTGAAAATTTTCCTCAAAGAATAGATAAAATTAAACCTTCAGAAAATTTACTATCTAATGATGGCTTTCATTTATTTGTCATATTGACATGTTCTTCAAATTCTCAATAAAACTTTTGTTTATGCTAAAATTGATAATTTTCGTCATTGTGATTCCCATAACAACCATTTTACAATTTCCAAAAATATTTAAAAATATGTTTTATAGTCTAATTTGATCATGCGGTTTCATTTCCGGGGTTAAAAGTAATTTATGAGCATTTTTATTTTTCAACCAATCAGCAATCTGCAAAATTTTAAAATTTTTCTCAAAAAATAGATAAAAATAACCCTCAAGAAAATTTCCGTCATTTTGATTACCCATAACAATCATTTTTCGATTTGTAAAACAAATTAAAAATATATTTTCTAGTCTGATTTAATCATGCGGTTTCATTTCCGGGGTCAAAAGTAATTTTTGAGCATTTTTATTTTTCAACCGATCAGCGATCGGCAAAATTTTGAAAACATTTCAGAAAAAAATAAATTGAAATGAATTTTCAAAAAAATTCCTTTATAATGATTACTTTTATTTTTTTCTTATAGTGAGCTTTTCTGTAAATGTTAAATACCGTGTTGCTGTTTACACCACCAAATCATCGAATCGCCGCTAGCGCCACCTGTGGTCATCTGAGACCCGTAGTTGCTAATACCGTTTCCACAAAGTCGATTATTGCGCATCTTTTGCATATCTCAAATCAATGATTTGACTTTTTGGGCACCTCTATTTCCGGTTCTACACGACGTGGAAATTTTAGTCTATTAAATGTCAGATGTCAATTTTTTTGTGCATCCGAAAAAAATACTTAAAATGAAAAATTTCGATATGCAATTGCCTTAATTTTGAAAAGAAAACTTTGACCGCCCAAAACAGCGCCACCAAGTGGTTGCACTAAAAAATATTTTCAGCAAAAATTTTTGTGGTCAAAAACTATAGTTTGTCTGAAATTTTCAGACTCATAGCACCTTTTTATCGGGTAGCTGATTTTTTGCTCGGGAGGCCTAGGTATAATACCGTCGGTATTGTCAATACAGTTTTTTTAAAAGCTGAATCTTCGAGGACAACCGCGGCCAGCCTAACCTGTGTGGGAAATTTTGATCGGAAATCGAATGTGGAAACCCTAGTCATATATTTTGTGATTTATCGCACAGTCATGAACTAATATTAAGAAACCAAAAATGGTGAATGAGCAAAAATTTTAATTAAAAACAAATTGTCAAAACATTATGTTGATGTGACATTTGATTGACCCACAATTTTTGGCCGATCATTGTGGTTGACCGGGTGGGTGTCGAATTCCGAACCAAAATATTCTTGGGAATGAGCTTCAGCAAGTTGCTCAGAGCAACCAAAGGCATCAAAATTTGACCATAAAATCAGTTCAGTTTAGAAAAAATTTCAAAAACGAAAAAAATCCTGGGTCTTAACTCTCAGAATTGCAGACTGTTTCTGGACCAATAGAATCATATGCCCACGCATGACTAGGGTTAACGCCGAGAAAAAAGCAACTTCTCGAACCGTAAAGGTAGGGAAAAAATTGAAGTGACCGTTTTCAAGCATTTTTTATGAAGATTTCAAAAAACGTGAAATTCTTTTTTTGTTTTACTTGACCCCTCAAATTGCAAAAATGTGATTTTTATCACGAATGCCACGATTTAAAACCAACTTAACCTCAGAATTTCCAAAGAACAATTATTTTTGGAACTTTGAACACTTTTGTAGTTGGGCCGAGACTCCCAGTTTTGGGCTACATGGTATACATTTTTTTAATAGTCGGAAATTTTGAAAAAGTTAAAATCGTGTTATTTTGATATTTGATGACCTAGAAAAAAGCAACTTTTAAGGGAAGAATAAAATAGAAGTAAAGGTTTTGTAGCATTTTTTATGATGATTCCAAAAACCTAAAAAATATTTTTGTTACTACTTGACCCCTAAAATCGCAAAAAATATGATTTTCATCGTGTCAGCCACGGTTTTAAAGCACCTATACACCGAAATTTTTGAAAAAATATTTTTTTAATGAAAACTTTAAACACTTTTGTAGTGGGGCCGAGAGTCTCAGTTTAGGGCTGATTGATATAAAAACAATTTTCAATATTTGAAAATTTTGAGAAAGTCAAATTTTGATAATTGATGATTGAGGAAAAAAGCAACTTTTCGAACTTGAAAGGGGAGAGAAAAAGGAAGTGAAGGTTTTGTAGCATCTTTATGATGATTGAAAAAACGTAGATTTTTTGTTTTTGCTCAACTTGACCCCTTTAATCGCGAAAATATTGGTTTCATAACGAATTTCACGATTTAAAACCACCTTGACACCACTTTACCAGCATAATTTTCAGAAACTATTTTTGCTCTAAATCGTTCCAAAACTTGCCAATGAATATCTGTTGTGTGGTCGAGTGGAATTGAAATAGACTTGGGAGCTCTCCGTCCGGGGTTCGAATCCTCCGTATGTCTACTTTTTTTATCTATTTAATTGAATCTAAAAAACAGTTATTTTGATGGCAAATTGCTGCATTTTATTTTAGAACCTTATTAGTTGAGTAAGTATTTTTAAGTAATTATTTTTGAGTTACGTTTCACCTTAAAAAACAAAGATTTTTGTTAACCTTCTTACTGCAAAATTCTTACTTATAAAAGAGAAACTTCTTAATTTTTCAAATAACTTCTTAAATAAATTGCCGCATAAAAAATTGATTTTTGTGGGCATTTTTGATCTGATTCTAACGGATTGACAAAAAGGCACCAAAATTCGTACTTTTCGGGGCGGAGCCCTCGAGAAAATTTGTAACTTTCTATAGTACTTGGAAAAAAATTTTTTCAAAATTTTATCTATAATTTTGCCGAAATTTTGTCAATCTTTTAAGATCTGGTCGGAAATGCCCCCGAAAATCAATTTATTTAAGGACCCCGGTGCATTTTGACAAATTTGCACTTTTTCGATTTTTTTAAGATCCAGTGAACAATTTGCTGACGTGGGTCCGCATCGAAGCTGAAAAAGTAACCAGCAAATTAAAAAAAAGTAAAAACAAGGTTTTAATTTCAAAATTTGAAGAATTGTGGAATACCACTCCTGTTTGTGATCAAGAAGTTGCCATGTTCCGATTCAAAAATGCAATAACGTATGTTCAATGGAAGTTTGAGAAAGATTTCGGTACAATTTCTACGCGTGGTATGGACATGCAAAATATCGTCATCACACTTTCGAATCAAAAGCAAGAATCAGTTTTTGGTCACCTGAAGGGGGTTGTTAAAAAATCACTTCAAATGAGAATAATATAAATATCTTTCAATTTTTTATGCTATTTTAAGTTATCTAAATTTTCGAAAATTTCGGTTTTGCATGCCAAATCAGCGTTTTACACTCCAACTAAATAATATCAAACAAATACTTTTTTTTTGACTATTTGACTTAAAACAGTTTTTTTCTTCTTCATTTAACCCCCTCACACCCAAAACCATTGAAATTCCCCTCACACCCAAAACGCCATTCGGGGACGCCACTTTGGGGGGTTATTGCGGAGATAATAAATGCAATAAAATATTCATTATTTTTAATGACACAAGATCAAGGATAGACTTAAATTGGAGGCTTATAATTTTTTTTAATTTTAATTTTGTGTGCTCGATGAATGCAAGACAAAATAGAGGTTTAGTTCCGGGTACCTCATCGGAAAACCATACATTTTTCAAAATCACATATGAATAACAAAAGATTAATTAGAACACTGGCTACTCAAATATAGTCTCTGATTTAAAAGAGCTCATCTCAATCGTCTCAAAAAAAAGTTTTCGTATCCCTTAGC
>SCLH01000976.1:33550-45744 GCA_004367855.1 Oikopleura vanhoeffeni | reverse complement strand
CGCAATGGGCGCTTTAATGCAATTTAGGACCTTAATCATGTATGAAGAAAATTTAACAAAGTGATCGATCGACTATTTGATAATGACGTTTGTGCTTTTTTTTTCGAAAATTTTTACTGTATTACAGTATTATGTTTTGCAAAAAAAATTAAATCTCCAAAAAAAAGCCTTTAACCCCCCTCACAGGTAGGACCTTTGACTGATCCTAGAGGCGAGAAAGAAATAATTCGGCGAGGCCAAAACGGGCGCAGAAATAAACATTCGTCACAGACCTAACAATTTCAATATGTCATAGAAGGTTGCATATTTTTATTTCCAAAAAAATATTGTTGAATAACTTTTATACCGATAAGCCGTTCGAAAGTTATTTTTTCACTTTTTTAGGATTTGCGTCAAAATTTCTTAAATAAATTAATTGTGTCAAAAAACGAATAGCAGATCCGAAATTCGCTGTGGAAGCAACAGATTTTGTTACGGAAAGTATTTAAGATGGCTTTGATACTATATGTTATCTTTATCTGCAGTCGTCTATCACGGTATGAGATAAATTTTTCACAAGTGATTTTGAGTGAAACTCAAAATAATAAAAAAAATCAATATTTTTCAAAAAAATATTATTTGTCGAATGAATGAACGGTCAATTTGACCCAATAGAGCCGACAGAAGACGCAAAATCGATCTCAAATATAGAACATTAAGGTGGTAAACTGGATTTTTGAGTTTTCAAGTCGATTAGCAATATATGTCACACTTTTACTGCATTATATTTCGACCGCGGCGGCGGCGATATGACATAATTGTTTTGTAAGCGATCAAGATATCATACTTTCAATTTTAGAACGCAACTTTAAATAGCTAAATGTTTTCACACTCTCTAGATTGGTGTCAGTACTACTTTTACCAACCTTATTCCTAAAATATACGGTCACTTGATCATTTTGGGGCTATGGTGTAATGGGAAAAAAGTCTTAGAATTTTGTTCTAATCCCGCTCAAAGGCTTTTTTTGATGATTTAATTTTTTTTGCAAAACATAATCACTGTAATACAGTAAAAATTTTCGAAAAAAAAGCACAAACGTCAATTATCCAAATAGTCGATCGATCACTTTGTAAATTTTTATTCATACATGATTAAGGGTCCTAAATTGCCATTAAAGGCCTCCGAGCCACGGATGGCTCGGAAGACACTTCGGGAGTTAAAACAACGAAGACGAAAATATATAAAAAATCGACAGTTTGAATAGGGAAAATTTAAATTTTAAATCGGCATTTGAATTCATTCCGCAGCCTTAGCTTAATACGCATCAAAAAGCATTGCAATTTTGTCCTGGAGCCCCTTTTGAGTTTATGGAACGAAATGTTCAAAAACGCAAAGGAAAAAAAATATAGATGTGTTGAAAAGTATCAAAAAAAATCTTGTTCCGTTCTCAAATGGCAGCGACAAAACTGGTTGGGTGTTCTAAAAAAAATTACCTAAGTCTTAAAATGACCGGCAAATTCTGTACAAGATCAGCGAATAAAATCGGTACCCATTTATGACTTTGAAAATTCCTTATTTCAATTCGGGTTATTTGAGGTCAAATATTGGTCGCCGACCGTAAAGCAAAACAAACGGGTATCCGAAAAACGCTTAATTTTCACTGGACAAAAAATCAGCTTTCTAGCTGTTAATACGGCTTCGCCAGAACCGGTTTGGGGACTACCTGTGAAATCTCGAAAAATTGACCGAAAATTTTTTTGAAAAAATTTTGAAGTACAAAAAAATCCTACGTCTCAAAAATGACCAGAAAAAAATTCACTACAAGATAGCTTAAAAACATTGATACCCATTTTTGAGTTTTGAAATTCCTTACTTCAAATCGTCTATACTCTAGACAGTCGGACGCGGTTACCTCCAGAAGAAAAGCTGTGTTATGAGACCCCCCTAGGTGTGTTCGATGTGGGCTACGCCCACGGGAGACCCCCTCAAACCCCCCAAATTGAATGGTTTTATTATATGTCGGGGGAGACCCCCCAAGCCCCCCTAAATGTGTTCGATGTTGGCTACTCACCATTAATGAAAAACAATTGTTTAATTTGATTGCTTTTGAGTGCTTGATCCTCATTGGCCAATTCTAGCCAATAATATCTTAAAATAATTTGAAATATAATATTTTAAAAATACTAAAAATGATCTTATTCAAATTACAGAGAAACTCGCAATTCTAAATTATGTTCTGGAAATTTATTTAAAAAATATAAAATCTGTAATTTTAACTCTTTGGCGCAGGATGCTTAAAAATGATAAAAGACGATTTAAAATTAAGAAATTTCAATGGACCAAAATCAACGTCTTTTTTACATGTAGATTAGCCTATCTTGTAGTGAATTTTTCACTGGTCATTTTGTTTCTAAAATTTTTTATTTTGTAATTTATTTTGAAAATCGGTTTTTAATCTGAAACACGACGATTATGATTATGAATAATCAAAAGCGACTTAATTAAGGTGCAAAACACTTTGGGAAGAAAATGACCAGTGGAAAGTTCTCTACAATATACAGTAATATATGTAAGCTAATAAAAGAAACCCGATTCTTTACTTTTAAAATTTCTTATTTGAAATCGTCCAAACTGTTAACTTTAATTTTGGATGAAAAATGGCTATCCCGGGGATAGTATCCCCTAACAAAAAACGTTCGTTTCATATTATGTAATTTTCACTTATTTATGATTTGTTTTAAGAAAAGTTGATCATTGAACAAAACGAAATGAGAAAGTTTAACCCGTGTGAGCACAGAGCCTATATCGAAAATCCTGCCTATGCGTCCAAATTTATCACTACATCACTAGAATAGAAAATGACCAATGGAATCACTGGATTCTCGAGAAGTGACCAATGAAATTACTGGATTTCTCTATTTGTGTCGTAGTGATAAAATTGTCTGCATAGGCAGGATTTTCGATATACACATGTATAGGCTCAAGTGACCTAAAAACCTTCAAAAATCGCCTAAAAAATCAACCTAAAATCTTGTCCTTCTGATACATTATAAAGAATTTTGATGTGGTATTTTCGACCCAAACTTTTTTATTTTCAGATTGGTGTTTTATAGTAGTGGTTGGGAGAAGGATTGGTTCATGGATTGAGATGGTTGTTTTATGTCATTCCAGCGAAAGCGAGTAATTGCAATTAACCCAAATCAAAATTTAACAAAAAAACTAAAAATGGAAATCGAAAGCAAACCCCAAATTATGCCCGAATCAGCCGAGGAAGAAGCGTCTGTGCCGTTCGGCACTGATCTTCACGGAATCGATGTATCCAATGCCGAACTAACCATCGAAAGTTAAGGGTCTCAAAAAACGGAGTATACATTTTTGGTCGACTTTTTTTAAAATGCCTATCTTTTGCTATGAAAAGTGCGTAGGCGGAAATCAGCAGTACAAGTAAAATGCGAATTTACGAAATGATTTATTGCACAAAATTTTTCTTTCAATTTGTAGTTTTTTCCGCCTACGCATTTTCATAGCAAAAGATAGGCAAAAAAAAGTCGACCTAAAATGTATACTCCCTCAAAAAACTTTAACCTCCTCGCATATATAAGCCACTTTCTAGCCAACATTTTTATATAATAACGACTCATCCGATTAAGTTCTTAGATAGGTCAAACTGAGCACACATATTGAGTAAATAATAAAATAAATTGGTTCTAATCTGACCATTTTTTTCTGAGATTACGTAAATTGTCAAGCCGTCCTGCACACCGAATTTGTTTTTTTCATTCATCTCATGAAAATAAATATTTCTCTCGATGTACCAAAATTTCGTTTTTTTTTGGAAATTTTAAATTTTCGATTTTGACGTAGAAATCGTATTAAAACAAATAAAATAAATGTAATTCGGTGTGCAGGATTTTTTGGTTAACCAAAACTAGTAAACTAATTAATAAAAATAAAAAAAAAATTTTACCTCAATTTTGACGCCTTCAACCGAAATGCCCCGTTTTTCGAAAGACGTGTTTTTAAAAGAGGATTTACCAAGGAAAAATTATTAATCGGAAAAAATCAGATTATACGAAGTAAGCTCAAAAGTGGCATCTTTCATTTGAAAATCATTTTATTTGAAAATTCCGAAGTGGTAAAAAGTTTACCATCAAGGGAACGAAAATTGGAAAAGTGCAAATATGTCTCTAAGCACCGATGCCCTTAAACCTATGCCGATGAGTCATCAATCTGGCGCACTCCCCATAATGTACATTGTACCAATTTTTTTTGTATTTTTCATATTCAGCGTAATTCAGAAAAATGTATTTACAGAATTGAAAATCAAGAGTTATGGATCGCTAGTATTTATTTGTTTGTTAATTTATGCAACGTTTCGATTAAATAATTTGTAGGTAATAATACAGATCGTAACTTTTGAAAGTTGAACAAGAGGAATCTAGAGATTTATAGCGAGTTTATACCCTGTTTATTATAGAACGACATTTTTGTGCCAGTAGTTTTTTGCAATTCTTAGACTTGAAGTACAAATTATTGTCAGCCTAATATTTGTTTTTAAGTTTTTTGAAAAATTATATCATTCCTATCAGGGCGATTTTTTTAGCTTTTACTGTCGTATGTGTATATAAGGACTGCGTATATATGGACTAAACAACAAAAATTTGGCGATTTTCGAAAATTATGTGCCTATATCGAAAATCCTGCCTATGCGTCCAAATTTATCACTACGTCACAAAAATAGAAAGTGACCAATGAAATCACTGGATTCTCGAGATGTGACCAATGAAATCACTGGATTTCTCTATTTGTGACGTAGTGATAAAATTCGACGGATAGGCAGGATTTTCGATATAGACAAAACGACAAAAATTAGCCTGTCTTTACAGACACACACGACAGTAGTCCAATTTTACTCTGGAGCGATCAAGTACTGAGATGAAAATACACCAAGTAAATTAGTTGGTGGTTGAAATATGTTTTTTGAGGAATCACTAAAATAGGGGTCAAATTTAAGGAGAACTAAAGAGAATTAATATTCTACCAATGCTTTTGGCCCATCATTTCAGTGTCAAATTTCAATATAAAAATACAGAACTTCGGTTTTGTCTAGAAAATTTTGCCTAAATTTTACTGTGTGCTGCGTTTAAAAGGACAATATGGACAAATTTTTATTTTGGCTCGACTCTATATCGAAAATCCTGTCTATGCGGTCTTTTTTATCAGGCGTCATAGCTTTGAGGCAGTGACCAAAGAAATCACTGGATTCTCGACAATAGTGTGATGTGATTGGACACTCTCAAAGTTATGACGCCGGATAAAAAAGACCGCATAGGCAGGATTTTTGATATAAGGACAATATGTGAGAGTACAGACAATATGTCATTTTTCAAAACTTCACCTAGGTGATGAACAAAAAACATGAAAAATATGGGACCAAAGCCTTATACGCTTTAAGTACAATATGACAAAATCTAAGTGTCCTTATAGACAAAAACCACTGTGTACTTACCGCCTGAGTTTCAAGTTGCGTCGAGACCAAACGTGATTCGACCTAATCGACTTTTGAGAATAATATTTTTATAGAAAAAAATTTACGATTTTTTGACGAATTACTTTAGAACAAGTTCTTTCTTTAGGTGGTATAACTTGCGACGACAACCCCCTTAAGACCCCCT
Organism: Oikopleura vanhoeffeni; assembly: GCA_004367855.1. Taxonomy (NCBI): domain Eukaryota; kingdom Metazoa; phylum Chordata; class Appendicularia; order Copelata; family Oikopleuridae; genus Oikopleura; species Oikopleura vanhoeffeni. The sequence goes on along the minus strand of SCLH01000976.1, from coordinate 40,089 downwards.
TAAAGTATGCCCCATGGAGAATATAACTCTGTTGGTGATCATAATGGCGAAGATGAGCAGCAGGATATTTGTCTCAATAAAAAGATCAAAATGGAAGAAATGAATGTTGGCCGTAATATTGTAAGAATGCAAATATTTATTCCAGAATCTACAGGAACAGATTTATATCATTAGACACAATTTCATATCATTAGATAAATGCCTGCCATTTCAAAGTTTCCTGATTCAAATTTACAATTTTTAACCATTAAAAGGTAGTGTCCGCAAAAAATCTAAAAATTTGATTTAAATTATATCATATAAGCAGCGCACCGTGCAAAAAATTATAATTTAAATGACGCTATTCACCTATTGAAAATTTGGGAGATTTTAACCTGTTAAATGGCGTCAATTTTAAATTGACGGTTTGAGCAGGGGCGCGTCGCGCGCAAGAAATTCCATTAAGTACGAATTGTGGCCCGTGAAATTCTACCAAAGAAAATCAGATAAAAAAATGGAGAAATTAAAAATGAATTAATATTTTCATAAAAAAAATCCGCCTACACATTTTCGATGGTCAAATTTTTACATCAAATGACCAAATTTTTTTTTCAAAATTATTTATTCTGTTTAAACTCAAATTTGTTGTCATTGAACAACAAGTTCTTCCGCTAGAGGTCGTTGAGTATGTGCTGAAATTGACCCAGAAAAATGTACCGTTTTCCAAAATTCAGAATTTTTCGAAAATGTTGTAAAAATTTGCCTCATTTAGCTTGAAATTTATTTCGAAATTTTAAAGCTCAATGATAGATAATTTAAAAACTGGCCTTTCGTTTTTGAACACTTTCCTGAAGAATTTTTGTAAACTTTTTTGCATAGATCATTTTTATTCATAATCTTCTAGAAAATATCAAAAAAAAAATCAGCTACCGTAAGCAAAAAATGTCTTGTCGGGCCTACCTTAACTTAAATTTAATTTTAAATCTTTGGAAAGAAATCGAATGGAAGATTAGTGATGATTTTATCCGAATTTATTGCAGTTCAAAAGACAAGAAATTTCTAAAAGAGTTTGGAGCTCAAAATTGCGAAAACTTTTATGTAGACATGCTCGCTGACTCATCAAAAATAGACAAACAATCGATCGCAATTCATAGACATCACAGAAAGGTCTAGGGAAAACATTACGCAAATAATCACCCTAACAATAGTACTTTTAAAAGTTTAACTTTTTGAAGTTATTTTATGATGTATTCTAGAGAAATTCATATTCAAAATCGCCAGAATTAAAGGGGTTATGTGTAGGGTTTGGGCATGGGAGAGTAAACATCGAAAAAAAGTAATCAATGACATGGGGTGAAAAACGATTAAAAAAAATCGCCGTCTGGTGGTCACATTATGCTGTTTGAAATTTCAATTTATTCATTAAAATTGAAGTTTTTGATATCAAACAATTCTTAGAAAAATGGCTGAAAATTTTGTTTTTTGAAGCTAAAATTGAATACTCCACAAAACGGAATCAAACGAAAATTCAAAAAGTAGATTTGAGAAATCCAATTTTAAAAAATGACGTCATTCATGCCGAACTCAAAGTAATTTGTATTCAAAACCTTAAACGCCCACGCAATTCGGTGATATTGGGACTTTCGTCCATATGGGCACTAGAAGTATTGAAGTTAAAAATCGTGAAATTGTGGACGTTTTTTTGGCGTTATGGCCCCCTGTACTATATGTGTATACTCAAATGACAATAAAATAGAGTTGGCAGTAAAAAGCCAAATTAGTAAAAGGTTAAAAAATCATAAATTTCAACTTTTTAAAAATAAAGAAGATTTTTTTTCGAAAAAATGCTGATATTCTTGTTGGCAATCAAATTTTTCGTTTCTTACAATATTTTTACAAATAAAAAAACAAAGCTCAGAATAACTTATTTTGAAATTAGCCTTTTATCAAGGAAAATATTCGTTTTGTCGATTTTCTTGACAAATTTTCAATATCATATTTTTTGTTTTAAAATATTTTACTGCGAGAAAGATATAAAATATAGATTTTTTGGCCTTTTACTACTTTGGCCTTTCAATATTTTGGCCTTTTACTGCTAACCCATAAAATGTACAGTATGTCACGTTTTTGCTTTCTTTTTTCCAATTGGATAAATCTGAATTCCACCGTTTTGATTGGTTTAATCTGGAAAAGACGTAGGTATTTGCCAAAATTTATCGTTCTCAATGGGGGATAGCAAGTTATGNTGACATACTGTACTGTAGATAATTTTTATATAAAAATGTGATTCAGACTATCCCTAAAAAAGTCTTTTGAAATGGAATACCGGTTCAGACCAGGAATGGCCAATATTCCAGAACCGCCTCCGCCACCCCCTCTTGGATTTGCACCAACTAACAAAATTAATACAACAAAACCTATTGGAAAGGTTTCTCCACAAGCAGTCAAAGAAGCTGGATATACAGGAAATGATTAACTTAAAAATACATTTTTTGGAATGCCAAGGTCTGGTATTTAGATAATGTGGTTTGTGTCTATAAGGACACCATCTATAAGGACAATATGGCAAAAATAAGGCCAAAACCTACCCTTTTTAATTGTGGTCCGTCCCTCTATAAGGACAATATGGCAGAAATACCGAAAATGTATATTTTTCTTAAAATGTCTGTAATTCACCTCTTTTTGGCAAAAATATCGTTTAAGAGCAAAAGAAAAAAGGTCTTTATATTGAAAATGATGCTTAGGTGGTTTTTTTATCAGGCATCATAACTTTGAGGCAGTAACCAAGGAAATCACATGATTCTTGACAATCGTGTGATGTGATTGGACAATATCTCAAAGTTTTGATGTCTGATAAAAAAGGCCACTAGGTATCATTTTCGATATAAAATTAAGATTTTTTGAGGGGGGAAATAAGAACAATATGGCAAAGATAAAATCACTGATAGAATTTCCAAATATTTTCCCAAATTATCCTTGTATTTCTCCAAATAGCCTTTATTTTCCTAAATTATCCTTCTACAAATGTCCTTAGGTAACTGTTTTTTAAAGGAACCCACCCGCGATAGCATCCTTACTCGAAAGCATCCTGACTCGAAGCATCCTTACTCGTGGGTTCCTTTAAAAAAACAGTTACCTTATGTATTATCCCAAATTTTTTGTTACATTTTCAAAAAATAAAGGGGGGGCGTAGAACGGCCTTTTCCGGACAACGGCCTTTGTTGTACAATGGCCATTTCGGACAACGGCCATTTCAGACAACGGCCTTTGTTGTACAACGCCCATATCGTACAACGGCCCTCTTATGGAAAACGGCCACCCTATAGGACAAGGGCCCCTCAAATGAAAAACGGCCACCCTGTAGGACAACGTCAGTTTTGTAAGCTCGTTTCTGATTAGACGAGCCATACGTCACATTAAAAATGTTTTTAGGATGCAAAATATTTGTTCAAATACATAAGAGTGAAGTCATATTTGGTCGAATATTTTGTACTACTCCGGCAATTGGTCATTAAAAACCCCGATATCTAGCTTTTTATCGACGACCACCTCCTTAAAAAGAGACAAATATTTTTGTTATCATGATTTAGGGCTTGTAAATGTGGGCAATACCTGTTTTATGGCTTCTGTTCTTCAATGTCTTGCTAATGTTCCAAAATTGAGAGATTACTTTTTATCAGAAGCGTTCAGAAATGATATCAATGAAGATAACGTTCTCGGTATGTCCTTATGAAACTATTTATAGACGGCTTTTTTTGAGCTCATGGAAAAAGGTAGTGTCAGTTTCATCGAATGTTCTCAGAGATGGCTCATCAGATACAAGAAATTACAATTGTATCCGACAGCCTAAGAATTGATAGGTGTCACAAACTTATTTTTTTTGACCGGTTATCACCGGTAAACCGGAAATCTGGTTTTTAAAAAATAAGTTTGTGGCACGTATGAATTCTTTGGCTGTCGGATACCATTGGAATTTCTTGTATCTGATGAGCCATCTCTGAGAACATTCGATGCAACTGACACTATTTTTTTCATTGAGTTAATAAAAAAATTATGTTTGTTTTTTAGGACGCTCAAACCGGTAAGACACTGAAAGGTCCTTTTTTAATAAAAAAGGGAGTTTACATAAGTCGGAATCGGCACATAAGATCTTTATGATATTTTGTGGCATAGGCTATGAGAATTTTGCGGGAATTTTAAGGTTTTTATGTTTTAATTGCCAATTTTTTATATACCTTCATCTACCTACATTTGTAAAATTATTTGTTAGAGTGTCTTAGGCCAAATAGTTTTTCTTTTTAAAATTTTAAAAACACATTTTTTTGTAAATTTTGATACCAAAAACAACGTTTTTTCAAATTTTATTTTATAATGTAGCAAATTTTACTGTGACCTCCTCATAACCTTAAGGGGGTGGGCATGTCTGATTTGCAATTTTGCAGAGCTATTTCAGGAAAATCCCTTGAGCAATTATTCCAAATATACCAATTTGTAGACCTAGCCTTAATCTTGTGAAATCAAAGGTCAAACTGAAATTTAACTTTCCGGCTGATTTTAAGAAAAAATTTTTGGGCCCATCGAGATTCGAACCTACCAAAACATTACATTCCGGTTTATATANATATACGGTGAACCTGATGTTAAATCAACTTTATAAAATGTCTCTATTGAGCTTTTTTAGTTGGCAATTGAATGCAAAAAACCGTTTCTCGATATCGCCTATAGACTATAGTTTTCCCGTGATCCTAATGAGAAGGGCTGGCCCACCTTAAAAAATAATTACCTCAGGTAACTTTTTTTAAGGTAGGGCCACCAGTTTTTCCACTGCCATTTGAGAACGGACCGAGATATTCACTAACGGATTTTTGCATCCAATAGCCAAGGGATAAATAAATGACCATTTTTTTTGATTTTCCAACGGATGTCCGGTCATGCCGGAAATTAACCGGTAAAAATTTAAAACGTCGGTTATGAGAAAACCGCACATTCTTCGAAGCCAATTTTTCGACACTTGGGAAAATTTTTCTGTGGGAATTTTTTTGTCAGATGACACCCTCAAAAGGGTCTAATTACACTTTTTTTGTATCTCTCAGTTTAAGCAACCTATGAACCTGAAAATATAGTCACCTGTGAAGTTTTTCAAGAGAAAATGTTTGGCAGTTACCTTAGACCACAGTATAAACATGTCGATCTAAAAAATGTAGAAGACTGAACGTGTAACTTAAGGCACTGGAGGAACTATGGCAAATGCTTTTCACTATCTTTTGGTCCAGTTGTGGTCCGGAAAGCATGTTTCAGTGAAACCTACGCGAATTAAAGATGCTGTAACTGAAAAAGCGCCTCAATTTCAAGGTTATTCTCAACACGATGCCCAAGAATTCTCAGCCTACATTCTAGATTTGCTTCATGAAGATGTTAATATTGTCAAGAAAAAGCCGTTTATTGAATTAGCAGAAGCCAACGGTCGATCAGATAAGGTCAGTCAATATACCGCGCTACACTTTAGAAATGTATTTTAAAAATTAATAATGCTGCCATTTATCTTCGAAATTAATAGAAGCCAAAGTCAGCGATCGGATTTTTTGAAAACTTCACCAGGTCGGGTCGAATTTTTTGGGAAATTTTCCTGGTCGATTTATTTATGGCCAGAGTTTTTTTTTTCAAATTTATTTTATTTATCATCAAAAATTGGTAATAACTGTATTTATCTTCGAAACTTATAGTGATTTAATTTATTTTCCAAATTATTAATAATTGAGACAATAAATTAAATCACTATAAGTTTCGAAGATAAATACAGTTATTACCAATTTTTAATAATAAATAAAATAAATTTGAAAAAAAAACTCTGGTCATAAATAAATCCACCCGGAAAATTTCCAAAAAAAATTCGACCCGACCTGGTGAAGTTTTCAAAAAATCTGATCGCTGACTCTGGCTTCTATTGATTTCGAATTAAAATTTCTAATAAGTTTCGATATTATTAGTAAGGTACCCTTTTTTAATAGGGCCCACCCTAGTCAGTCATTTTTCTCGAAAACCATATCATATATCAACAAACGGTTTTCTGATATGTGTAGCCTAGGGTCCACTTCCGGTTTTACACCCGGTTTTATCATGTCCGGTTCCTTGTTTGGTCATTTTAGACGCCAGGGAGTTAAAATTTTGAAATGTCATAAACCAACTTTTTACTCCAAAATTACTTTAGTAAATTCCTTAAGGAACACGATGGGACTACTCAAAATTCCCAGTTTTGACTTTTTTTTTCGGCCTAATTCCAACGCGTAACACCCTAGTGTAGCCAAGTAAATTTGTGGCACCCGAACTTTCCGTTTTTCCCCTGTTCACCGGTAAATGATGTTCAAAACCAGAAGTCCATAGGTTCGAATCTTTGTCAGGTTATTTGTTTTTGTTTATTTTTATCGAAATGTATGTATTCTTGATAGTAATCGGTTGATAGGTGGTAATTTATTAACTTAAACGTGGAAGGAACAACATTTTAAATACATTTATAAATGCTATTTAATAAATAAGTAAAAACATTTATAAATATGTAACTC
>SCLH01000976.1:8334-25090 GCA_004367855.1 Oikopleura vanhoeffeni | reverse complement strand
ATAAACGGAACCAAATAAGCTTTTTGTGGGCTTTCGGAATAGGTCCACAAATATTATTAAAAAACTAGTCACTAAGTCGAAAAAAAATTTACACAATTTAAAATTTTGTTTGTTGAGGCTCAAAGAAAATTTCTCAATTTCAGTTTTATAGTTTTTACTGAGAATATACCTAGGTACATAGATAATTGGATATCATTTTAATCAAAATATAAATAATTTACTGTCATTTTAACTCAAATTTCTTGATTTTGAAGTTTCGATAGTGAAAGCACTACGTAAACGTTTTTCATTCCATGTTTTAAAATTTTGACCGAAATATGCAGGAAAGAGATGCCTTTTCCTAAAAATAAAGCGTTTTTGGCTAGTCTGAGGCGAATTAAGAAAACAAAAAGATAAAAGCACGTCTACCTACATATTGCGTGGTTAATAAATTCAAACATTGCATTTCTTCAAAACTTACAAAGAAATAGACTTTTTGGCTATGATATCACTATTTTAAAGGTAGTTTCTGATTGGTCGAGCAATCAGTGATTTTTATTTAATTGCAGCATGTGTGATTTTCGTTTAAATATACAGGGTGTAAGGTTTTTCCCTTCTTTTTTCCAAACTGGTTACACTTGATTTCCGCCGTTTTGATTGGTTGAGAAAACTCTTCTGACAACCAATCAAAACGGCGGAAATCAAGTGTAACCAGTTTGGAAAAAAGAAGGTAAAAACCTTACACCCTGTAACTATATCTTAGTTTATACTTACGTGTCCCGTAGAACCTTGACGTCAGTGACCTAAAAAATATTGTGATTTGATTGGTCAATACGAATTGAGTTTCGTGTATTGACCAATCAAATCATCCGATTCTTTAGGTCTCTGACGTCGAAGTTCTACGGGACACGTTAGTATAATCTAAGATATACTTACTCATTGGGTCCGATAGTCAGTAGTATTTCAGATATTTGACGTCAAAACCGCAGAAACATCTTTTCTTACAACCATATCCCCCCACTTAAAATTTCCTTTTTGTTGCCACTTATTTTTTAAAATTAAATTCAAACGTAATTCTGACCTTGTATAGTTTTAAGATGAGCTTAAAACTTAATTTCCTTTACATCAAAATTGTGAAATAACATCCTACGCAGCTTAAATCTAATAAAAGTTGCGCAATGTCTTTAAAAACTATGTCACTTTTTTTTTGTCTGAGAGATTATTCTGNTGGCCAGTGAAAATTAAGCGTTTTTCGGTTACCCGTTTTTTTGATTGAGGGTCGGCGACCAATATTTCACCTCTAATGAGCGGTCAAAGTTCAAGGTCAATCTCAAGTTCATCGTATAGACTTGAAAGTATCCCCAAAAGAATCGGAAGAGTCGACTTTCTGATAAGCGTATTAGAAACTATGGGTCAATTATATACTGTTAGGTCGCTAGAGTGCAAAAACTGGTCAACACTCAAGGTCAATCTTAAGTCCAGTTTTGCCTCTCTAGCAACCTTACGGTTTATAATTGACCCATAGTTTCTAATACGTTCATCAGAAAGTTGATCCTTCCTATTCTTTTGGGGGTACTTACAAGTCTATCTCGATGAACTTGAGATTGACCTTGAACTTTGACCGGTCATTCAAGGTCAAATATTGGTCGCCGACCCTCAATCAAAAAAACAGGTGACCGAAAAACGATTAATTTTCACTGGCCAAAATCAGCCTTCTAGCACTTTATACAGCTTCGCTAGAACTGGATCACATACTACCTGTAAAATCACAAAAAATTGACCTTAAAATCGATTTTTTTTTGAAAATTTTCAATAAAAAAAAAACCTACGTCTTAAAATGACCAGAAAAAAATTCTCTACAAGATAGCTTGAACACATTAAAACCAATTCTTTATTTTTGAAATTCCTTATTTCAAATCGTCTATCGATTTGACTTGGATAACAGAAAAATAGCCGGACCAAAGAGATAGACCGAAATCGACGTAAATTTTAAGCACAAGATGTACTAGAGTAGTAAGTAGGGTAGCAGTAAGATGTAAGTAGGGTAGCAGAAGAACATTGAAACGAAAAAAATATGAAGGGGCGTAGTTGAGTTCGACATCAAATAATAGCAGCTGTGATTGCTAAGAGTTTGGCGCTATTTACAAATAAAAAGTTTAAAAAGTTAAATTAGATTAATTAATTAGTTACACTTAATTGATAAATATTTTATCAAAAACAAAAGAACATTGCAGATTTTCTAAATAAATAATAACTATAAATAAATTTTGTATGTATTTTTTTATTGTAAGTATTATCAAATTATTTTTTTTCTANTTTATTGAAGATAAAAAAAAAATTTCCACATTTTTTTCTTTCAAATATTGCTCTGAAAAAATGTACCAATCTGCAGGACTTATGGCACCCCCTTAAGGAGGTTCCCAACGAAGTTTTAGGGTTTGATTTTTTTAATTTTGAGATGCCTTGAATAATTTAACCTACGCAAAAACATGATTGAAAAACGAAAATTTCAGATTTGCGACAAGTTCGTTTGAGCTAACTAAACATACAAAAATATTGTTAGTTACAGACAATATTCCAAACACTTATGATCATATTTTAATTTAGTTAGATCCGAAAAAACTTTTCAAACTCTAGAAATTTGGAAAAAATCAATATTTTTACAGGTGTTACGCTAGAAGTTTGTTTGAGATAACTAATCATAAGTTTAATTTTTCGGGTTAAAAAGTATAAATTGTTCTTGTGAACAAATAATTAAGTAGGAAACAATTCTGACCTAATTCCGTAAAATAAACAATTTTATCTGATATGTAGTACAGATTCTGTACAAATCAAATAACCGAGTCATTTCACCGCCACCTTTTGTTTCCGCACTCTCGCTTACAAATAATGAAAGGCGGTCAAACCAAATACCCAATTTAGTGGGTTCTAATTATCTCCAGAAAATAAAAAATATGTCATTAGATAGGCAATTTCAAAAGTAATTTATTGTATAAAAAACTAAATAATAATATTGCTGATAAAAATTTATTTTTTCTCATGGTTAAAAATGCCGTTGGGAACCTTCTAAAAACCTCCTTAAAGACCCTTTATAGACCCTTTTAATATTGAAAAATAATTTCGCGCTCAAAAAATTCAACTTTCGAATTAAACTCTTCTATTTCCTTTAGACCGAAAATGGCTGTTTACGGAAACGTCGAATAAAAAATATCCTAGATAGAAAATATATCATAACTTTATGTCTTAAAACCACTGAATATAGTTGTTTAGTTTTGTTCATTTATACTTAAAGCGAATTAACATCAACATTCAATGAATTTACACCTCCCCGCGATAAAACCTGCAAAAATACGCCCACAAATTCCAAAATAAAACGCTCAGAAACAACACAAAAATAAACCACAAAAATTATACTACAAAAATGTACAACAAAAATTTGACTCAAGCTCACTATATAAGCGATGGTAAATTCAAATTATTTTTCAATTGAAATCTTTTTAGCAAGCTTTCAGTTTATACCATTTTCAAGAGTTAGAAACAAAAAGAGTTTTGGGTTTATCCAAAAGTGTAATCTTTTGCGGAAATGAGAGTTTTCGTTACTATGTTGTCCCTGGCCACGTTTGGGAACGCGCAAAGTAAAATAGGTAAGAATTTTATCGGTTTTGATCATTCTGTATTTTTGCTTGCTCTCACAAAATCATGCGCAGACTGCAGTTGATTTCATTTTTATTAAGTTTTGAAGCAGAAATGAGGAACACATAGTGTTGTTATACTGTTGGTTCTGTCATAAGTTTGTTGGATCCGATAACTCTGAAAAAAGGACGAATAATTTTCCACATCTTGAAAATTATTCGAGGTACCATTTTTTTTTGGATATGTCTACACGTTGCAACGTCTACACGCAACAAGGTGTTGTATACAGGGATGGGCGTCCGAGCCTGAATATCTGCTCGGAAATACCGAGCAGGTCCGAGCAAACCGATCAGATCGGTCTTTTTTCCGATCCGATCCGATCACGTTTTTTTCAAATCTGGTCCGATCCGATATTAAAATTTTGAAATGTGCTTCCGAGCAGATCCGATCCGATCACATCCGATCACAAAATGTCCGATCTGATCGGATATGTGATCGGATCGGATACTTTTTGTGCACCGTGAAGCTAATAAGTCAAAATTACCTCTTTAAAAGCGTGTTTTTTTATCATTAAATTTAATGAAAGGATTATATTATTACTGATTTCAAATTATTATGTTCAGAAAATGACGGATAATTTACTTGAAAATCAGACATTACNTTAAGTCAACGCAGAATTATTCAACTAAATTTTCAGTATATATTCCAACAAAGTAAAAATCCGAGCAGGTCCGATCCGATCACGTCCGAGCACCGATCCGATCCGATATTGACTTTTCAAATCGGGCTTCCGATCCGATCCGATCACATTTTTTCAAACTCGGGTCCGATCCGATCCGATATTGAAAAATTTTGAGGCCCGAAATTTCCGATCCGATCTTGAAAATCAGCTCGGATGCCCTTCCCTGGTTGTATATCCCCTATTCACACCTTTGTTAATATCCCGGCCCTGAATAGAAAACATAGTGTGTTTTTAAGTAGTAGGGCCGGGATATTAACAAAAGTGTGACTAAGGGATATATCTCAAGTATGTATCTCAAGAATGATCGGAACTTGATTTCAGCTGCGTTCAAAATTTTTATATTAATTTACTAAATATTTAACAAAAAAAATCTATAATTTGCAAAATTTTCTTTTTTAAGCATTTTTTTCACATTATTGACTTTATTTCGTGATATTTCGTGATGTTAGTAACCTTTACATTAAAGTATTCCGGTTAATATTTCTCTGGTGGTGGTGTAATTTAGCACCAAACTCAATGAAAAACGCCTGAAAAAAACAATCTGAAAATTTTCATTTTTTGACTAGGCTCGATCGCGTCCACCCTAATCGTCATCTACAGCAGGAAAGGGCATCCGAGCTGATTTTCAAGATCAGATCGCAAATTTCGGACCTCAAAATTTTTCAATATCGGATCGGATCGGACCCGAGTTTGAAAAAATATGATCGGATCGGAAGCCCGATTTGAAAAGTCAATATCGGATCGGATCGGTGCTCGGACGTGATCGGATCGGACCTGCTCGGATTTTTACTTTGTTGGAATATACACTGAAAATTCACTTGAATAATTCTGCGTTGACTTAAGGTCATTTAAGGGAGTAGCGGTCGCAATCTTTTTAGGGTACTTTGGGGTGTAAAAATAGTACGAAATTGCTTGAAACACTCAGAAAGCATAAACTTATTAAAAAAACAGAAAAAAATCCAAAAAAAAGTTCGAAATTTTCATTTTTTACAAAATTTTTCTGAGTATTTTTTTTAGAAAACATTGAAACCCACTTTTCGACCAGAAACTCAACGGTATATCAAATCAAGCTCAAATTTTCACAGATCACGTAACGGTAGTATACCAATCTTTGAAGGCGAGCTTTTTTCGATCCGGCGACTGAACAATTCTAGAACGCCAAATAACCGACGATTTTCACAATTTCAGACTTCAAAATCTATCTCCTCTGAAGATATATTTGCAAAATAGCTCAAATTTTTACCAAGTATTCTCCAGAACATTTGTAAGAGATTTAAGCGAGCTTTTTTGCGATTTCCAGCTAAAACTCGAAATATGATTTTTTTGGTAATTTTCCAAAAAATTTCCGAAAAAAAAGTGCTTCGATTTTTTCGAAAGTACACTCAAAAGAAAGCCAGTGAAACACTGATGAGAAAGTTGGCTTACGTCAAGGCGATATTTTGAAGTTTTAGTGGTCAAATTCGAGCAGATATTTCCGAGCAAATATTTAAGCTCGGACGCCCATCCCTGATCCACAGTGTGGATTCCACACCCTTCAGTCATTAAACTATAATATGAAGATTAAAATAATGTTTAATTAGACAGGACCGATAATTTTTTATGGTTGCTTTATGATTTTCAATTTGTTTTGATTCAGATACTGACAAACGCACAAAAACTGAGAAAAACGATGACCGGAACTACATTGAAGAAAAAAACTCGATGGAAAAGATGAACGTGAAAAATCTTTATGGTCCCGTAAAAGGTTAAATTAACATGAGATGTAGGCTTTAGATGACTTGTCTAAAGGATTTGTAGGGTCTGTATCTTATCTTTTGATAAATAACAAATAACAGCGATATAAAATTTTTACTGAGTTCACCAAAGTCAGTTATTTTTTAAAAATTACGATTTTTTTCTCAATTTTCTGAAAATTTTCATATCAGAAAATGTGATTTTTGTTGAACAAAAATAAAAATTTTAATGATGTTTGTGACTAAAACGACCATGGAGATACCAAAAACGTCATTTTTTCCCAGAAAAAACAGTATGTCGAAATAATTTTACCACCCAAATTTTCTTTTTAAATTGGGTTATTGGGCGTTAGCAGAAAACATGGGTTAGGCCCAACTGCGCGAACCACCAATTTTTCACTTTATGGTGTTAGTCACTTATATACTACACCACGGCTACACCACGGCCGCTACTAGACCGTGTTTTCTCTACTAGACACAAACATTTAATAAGCATGTCAAACAGGTGAAATATTTGACAAATTATTTAGTTATTAACTAGTTATCTAGTTTAATCGAAATTTTATCTTAAGGATTAATCTTAAGTCACTGTTAAACTCAAGATCACACCTGGATCTAGCCTTGATTTTGTGTGACAAAACGTACTGTGAGTACATTTTGTCATACAAATTTTATATTTCAAATTTATGTATGACATTGTGTACTCACAGTACGTTTTGTCATACAAAATCAATCTGTCAAAAAAATTTCGGAGAAATAAAGAAATTGTGTGACAAAATGTAAAACAGGTGTCTCAGCATGATTTATAAATGTATGACAAAGTGTCTTGCCCCGTTTCAAGGGATCATGCCCAACTGCGCAAACCACCGAGCGCCCTGGCGAAAAGGTGTTAATCCTCGCTCCAGCAAAAAAGTACAACACTAAATTCTGAGCTTGACTTTATGAAAAATAATAAATGTTTAGTCACGTGAAATTAATGTACGAGAATTATCAAAATTCTATCAATATAAAAATAATTCAATGGGTCAAATTTTTAATCCTTTCTGTCGATATTAAATTTAATATCGAAAACTGCAATAACTAATTAAAAAGAAGTTTAAATTTGAAACAATTAAGACTTTGTAAATTTGTTTTTCTAAAAAACTATGAGATAAATGTGAGAATTGTAAAATATTTTCACACTATTCAGAATTTATATTCAGAAAAAAAAAGTATTTTTTACACACTTTTTAACCATACAAATTAATGCCTGAAATTTCTAGCAAAAAATTTGAAGATGACAAATTCCAAAATCCTGTTTCAAAATACAAATGCAAGACGTCAATTTTGGCATTAAAATATTTGTATTGAATACAGGAATTTTCTCATCCCCTGAATAATTTAAATTTGAAAGCCATTATTCTCATTTTCAGTAAAGTGTACTTCGACTCACGAAAATAAAAGCAAATTGAACCTTTTTCGGAATATCTTATTCTCAACGAAACTCAATCTCAAAAACGTTTACTATCTCTATAGCGCGTGTTCGAATCCTACCAATGTCTTCTTACTGATTGTCTTGCGTATGATTATAGGCAAGGGTGCTGGATATTAGGCCGTTAAATTTAATCGGTGTGTAATCACTCAAGCATCTTTTAGACAACATCAGTGGGATTTGAACACGCGCTATAGAGATAGTGAACGTTTTTGAGATGGAGTTCCGTTGGGAACAGGATAGTGATAAAACTTTGGCGGTAACAAATATTTTATTTTTAAACAAAATGATATTACTAAGTTTGACAGAACGCTTGTACGGTACTCTCACCAAGATTACGTCGTCAATTAAATTCTCTTTACTAATAAACATTTTATTCAGATGATGTTCTATGTGGCGACTACTTGGGTAAGATAACCATTGCTATACAATTCTAGATTTTTAAAATATGCCGATGTCAAAAATTATACAGCGTGAGTTTTTTCGGTTTCTCCCCTTTTTTCCCCAGACGGTTAGACAGCCACCAAATGAGTGAAAAAGCGGCAGATGTAAACAAACATTTTTTCTGCCGCAATTTCAGCCGGTAAAAACCTCTGTCCAACCGTCTGGGTAAAAAAGGGGAGAAATCGAAAAAACTCACGCTGTACCTTGATAGGTGTAGTCAGTGACTACAGTTTTGACTACTAGTCACCCCCGTCCTATCGTTTAACTAGAGCGGCGGTGTCTACACCCACCAAGTTATTTTCGATGTGAGCAAATAATTTCGAATTAACCCCCTCACACACGGAGCCATATTGAAAACCACCTGTTGATTAGAGACCAGAAATTGCAGGTTTCTTCTGAGGAAACTCACTTTTTAGAAAATTTATTTTTGAATCTGCTCCATTTTCAATTTTTGATCTGACTTTTTTGAGTAACTTTTTATTTCTTCAGAAGTGATTTAGATAAATTGCGTAGGTTAGGTTTTATTTTTGGGAAACAGCTGTAGATTGAAGACTGAAAATTGCAGGTTATTTCGGAGAAAGTCATGATTTAGAAAATTTAATTCTGGATCTCTTTCATCATTAATTTTTGTTCTGACGTCTTTCATTTTCTCAGGAATATATTGCGTAGGTCAAAGATCACTTTGTAAATGTCACTATTCTACGGGGTTGATAAAGTAAAAATGTAAATTAAAGAGTATAAAAAGTTAAGTATCCTTAATTTCAAGGGCTAAAAACAGTGAAGTTGCAAGCACTTTTACTTTTCCCGTAATAAACGCTACGATAGCGTCCCCGAATGGCGTTTTATGTGTGAGAACCATTAACCATTTGAACCATAAAATTTTGGCCGACCATTCTATTTCATTTTGAATTTTAAGTGGAATACGAATTCGTAGACACTGATTTAACATTACCTGATGCGAAAGCTCACTGCGCTGGAATGGACATGAGTTTAACCGCTCCAAAAAATCAATGTGAATCTGATAAACTTGAAGAAATCAGTCGACAGGGACGCCGCAAGTTAAATCTGGGTGGAAATAATGTTTTTTGGTTGAACATGCAGACAGAAAATGATAATCATCCAAAAACTTACAAATACGAAGGAAGGTGATTAAGTGAAATTAGAAACGAGATATTGGCGACCAAAATTTTGAAACTCAATAATTTGTACCGATTTTATTGACTCATCTTGCAAAGAATTTTTTTTTTGTTTCTTAAAAAAATGTTCCTACAAGATGAGCCAATAAATAAAATCGGTGTTCAAGTCGCCTAAGTTACAAATTCACAATTTAAACCCTGGCTCTTTGAATCTAGTCTCGGATTTGAAATATAATATCTCGATCTCGTACAAAACAATTATGCATATCTCCACGCATCGAAATTTTAGCACATCGAGAGAAATAATTTTTTTCATGAGTTAAATGAAATAAATTAAAAACGGTCGACAGGTTGGCATACCAATTGAGCAAGTCTCGGTGAAATACACAATTTTTAATTCTTGATTAAAAAGAGCTTCGATGGATTTCTTCCAAACCGTATTTTCATTCAAAATAGTATGAGTCAGAGTGTAGTATGAAACTCTGTAACGAGAGCATATTTAAATATAGTGAAAGTAGCCATTCCCAATATTTTCAGCTAAGGTTTCCAGAAAAATTAGTTTGAAAACAAGGATTATTAGCTTGTACAAAGAATGAGAAAAATTTTCGAAATATTTTTAATCATTTTTGACCAAAAATCACTACACCATGTCATATGGTTTTTCAAAGAGCATATAAAAAATATGTAGTGGTCGACTAGGTTTAAAGTAGCCATTTTGTAAAGTTTTTTTCGTTGATTTGAACGAAAAATAAGGCATTTTTTTATTATATTTGGAACTTTTATTCAAAATTTCTCATGATTTCTCGAATTCAAAAAGTTAAATTCAAACTCAAAATTTTCTTAAAAAGCCATAATGCAAAAATTCCCTAGTCACAAAAGTTGCCTGCATTATGGATCATTACTTTGATGGTATATTGGGAAGAATATATCAATCCAGTGTAAAGTTTTTCATCAAAAGTGTCTGTCAAAATGCATCGAGGCCCTTAATGATATCGGTGCTATTTGACAGATACGGATATGGGCTTCCGATGAAAAATTCTACTGGGTTTATATATTCTTCTCAATATATCATCAAAATAATGATTTATAATCCAGGCAACTTTTGTAAGTACAGAATTTTTGAATTATTGCTTTTGTAGAAAATTTTGAGTTCGAATTTAACTTTTCGAATTCGACAAATTATGGGAAATTTTTGAAAAAAAGTTCCGAACATTTAAAAAAAACCCTTATTTTCCTCATTCTTGTTTAAAAATTTTGAAACTTATTTTTATGGAACCACATGCTGAAAATATTAAGAATGCCACAGTTTATTTCATTCAAATATGTCTTCGTTTTTAACCGTGATCAACCGTTTAAAATTTATTTAACTCAACTCATGAAAAAATATTTCTTTCGTTGTGCCAAAATTTTGTTTTTTTTTCAAAATTTTAAATTTTCGATTTTGACGTAGTAATCATATAAAAACTAAATGTTAACTCCTGCAATCCGAAACAACTTCTGGACTCACAATCTGTTGAAATCGAGCGTATAACCTTCGTTTCATTATCAACATTTATTTTTCACTTGATAATATGGTTATTCTAATAATTTGCTACAATTGTATCTAAACAAAATGTGAAAAAAGTAATTTAACCCATGGAATCACAGATAAAAAAGTTCCGCCAAGGCACCATAGGCTATGGTCCATAGCCGATATATCGGCTCTACTTTGGACGTAGTTTACAGAAAGCTCAAGGTTGTTGAAGCTACAATTACTTTTGAAATAGGAAGTTGAAAAGATTTATTTTTGCATCAATCATTTCAAATTCTAGAATTTTGATTTTTAGTTCCAGAAAATATAGTTGGAAATTCAAGGTGTAGCATATCACGTGATATGTGCTCATCATAATCTTCACAAATTTTATTTTTATGGGTACCAACGCCTAGGTATTTACCCTACGTCACACTTAAATCCGATTAGATCTATATATTATTAATCTAATTTTTTTTTGAAAGTGAAACAAAAGGTGAAAAAATCACATTTTTTTATGAAAAATGGCTAATTTTCCAAATAAAAGCAGATTTATACACTTTTTATTATTATTTTTAATTTTATATAGTAATCAAGTGACAGTGTGGACAATTTTTGATTGATTAAATTAATTTGAATATAAAATAAATTTTTTCATGGAATATTTAAATTGAAAAGTTTGAAATTTCCCTTCAAAAAAAAATATCTGTCCCCAGATACGTACATATACGTGTATAAATTTTATTGTTAAATGTTTTGTATGGACAAAACACTTTCCTAAAAACTGGATTATCTCATATTTGTATTGGATGTCGAGTTTCGAAATAATTTTGCAGGAAGAAAAACTTCGGCGAAAAATCTCGAAAAATGAACTCCTCGTTATATTCGAACCTGATATTCAAAAAATAAATTAGTATTTTTTTCGGAATCACTTCAAAATTCTTGATAATTCTGTGACTCAAATTACTCAAATTAGTTCAAATAAAACCACGTGACGTTATAATCCAAAAATAAGGTTTGGAATATGTCATAAATTAATCCTTATTTCTCGAAAATATGATCACGTGGCGTTTTTGGAAAATATTATAATGTTCAAAACTCTTGAATTTGGTATAAATCGGCCCAAAAATGTTTTCGGCGTAATTTAATCACTATTTGTTTACTTGAACCAAAAGCTTATTTCCTTATTTGAAGGTCACGTGATCGTTTTTAGACTTTGGTGTAATGGTCATAAAAACTTATGAGAAACAACTTCACTTTTTTCAAAAATTGATTTAAGCAATTTTGAAAAAAAACAGTATTACTTTTACCAATCTTATCCCTTAAATATACGGTCACGTGATCATTTTGAGGCTATCGTGTGATGAGAAAAAAGTCTTAGAATTTTGTTTTCATCCTGCTCAAAGGCTTTTTTTTGATGATTTAAAATTTTTTTTGCAAAAAATAAGTACTGTAATACAGTGAAATTTTTCGAAAAAAAGAAACGCACAAACGTCAATTATCCAAATAGTCGATCGATCACTTTGTAAATTTTCATCCATACATGATTAAGGATGTGGGCGACGATAGTTGGGCTCTTTTTCACACATTTTCAAGTGAAGTTTCTGAGAAACCTGGCTTCAGAAATACTTATTTTTTTCCAAATACGTAGTACAACTCTTAAGAAAGTTGCCAGTTTTATTCAGAGCATCTGATACCTCAACATACGCTTAGAAAATGGTTTTTAGTAGGCGTCCTTCAAAGCACTAAAAAACCTACTTTTCATTCATTCCACATCATTTTTTCCTGTTATTTGCAATTAAACTTTTAAACTTGAGTGGAATGTTAAGGAGGTAACCAACGGAGGTCTATATCTCGAGATCTACACATGCTACGAAGCTAATTTTTGCGGCATTCGGCATTACCAGTACAAGGTGTCCCTCGACCAAATTTCAAAATCTATCTCCTCCCAGGATTTATTTAGAAAGCAACTCAAATTATAACATATCCCGTATGACTTATAAACTTAGGTCCTCTAGAAGGGTTTTTTTTCAAAAATCACTTTAGTTTCTCTAGAAATCGCAGTAAACTACCGATTTTTAGCATTTTTTTCACCAAAAATCTATCCCCTCCTAGGTTATATTTTGGAATTCACTCGAATTCGAACAAATACTAGCACATAACAAATAGAAACTCCTCTAGAAGCGTTTTTTTCAAATTTCGACCCCAAACTCAAAATATAAATTTTTGAAGGTCACGTGAAAAAATTTCCGAAAAAAAATGTGCTTCGATTTTTTCGAAAGAAGTATCAAAAGAAAGCCACGACAACACTGATCAGAAAGTTGGCTAACGTCAAGGTGAAATTTTCAAGTTTTAGTGTTAAATTAAAGCAAACGTTATTTTTGAACTTCATTTTGAAAAAAATACTTAGAAAAAAATCGAAAAACCACAAAAATTTCGAATTTTTTTTTTGATAATTTGGTCGTTAGTACACTTGGTCATCCCAAATCAATTTGAACCATTTTCAAAGCCCCAAATGCCTCATAAAACCAGCGACCAGTACCCCCTAAAGGACACTTCGTGATGACAATATTTGACCTACGCGAATTGGTGCGTCATCACTTATCGATTGATTTATTTTGTTTGATAACAAAAAGAGAATGGTTTTCATTCCAGCACAAATGTCTTCACCACTTGAAACTCAGGCGGTATGAATGCGCATCTCCAAGCGGTAGAACATTTTGAAAATTTTGCCCTTAGTGGTCAAAACAGCGTATTTTGGAGCCTCACGCAAAAGCCTACTCCTCCTTGAAAATATATAGAAAATGTTCAATTTATGCATGAACTTCAATGCAAAGCCTGGATTAAGGTCCGAACGGTAGCCTTTTTCAAATCTTACTCTCCAAAATTTCAGGAACGACTTGTGAATTTCTAGTTTTTGGTGTAATTCTGAACTATAAATTTTCTAAAACCTACTTTTTTTGAAAAAAAGTTAAAATTCAGAAAAAATGTTACTAGCTAAAAAACTCAGTGACAAATTCTCTACAAAATAGGGCAATCAAAACAGTTATCTGAGAAATCTCAATTATCGTCGCCCTTAATTTAACCTTCAATTTCAACCCCCGAAAAACCGACTTTTCTTTGAAAAAATCTCAAAACCAAAAAAAATCTTACAAGTTAAAAAACTTGGCAGACAATTCTCTACAACATACAGGGTGTAAGGTTTTTACCGTCTTCGATCAAAACGGCGGAAATCAAGTGTAACCAGTTTGGAAAAAAGAAGGGAAAAACCTTACACCCTGTAGGTGTATTAAAAAGTATTATACGTGAAGCTGAGATATCGTCGCCCACATCCTTAAGGGNATAAAGAATATTTCTTTAAAAATATATTAAAATTATTTACCTGGGTGAGTTGAGCTTATTTGTCTAAAAGAGACGAACTTTCTATTATAAGCCGGGATAATTACTTGCTTCACTGAATAAATTGTTTGAAGATAATTTTGATTGAAGATTAATTTTGGCTAAAACTTTACGAAAAATCATAAAATAAAATTATGGGCCATTCTCTGAGAAGAAATCTTTGCCAAAACGATGCATCTTTTCGGTCAATTTGCCGAGATAATTGGATAGTATCATTTCTCAAAAAACGCTAATTTTAGTCAGACGGTTAAGGAGCTTACGAAGTTGAGAGCTTTAACATTTTTGTTATGAAGGGTAAAAACGAAATTTGTTTTGTCTTGGTTCAAAATTCACATTTTTTTAAATATTTTTTGTCAAGTAGGCAAATTTAGTAAACGACAGATAGGAAACCTGCCCCTGACTGGAACATTCTAAGAGTAAGTAAGTGTTCCATCTGAAGGCAGTGGAGTAATGAGAGTGTTCTAGAAAAAAAAAGTGTATCGTCTTTTGAAATTTTTTAATAATCAAATTTCGTGACCATGAAATTATTTAATTCGAATACTTTATTCAGAGTAGTAAAATACCATCTACTGCATAAATTTTAAGTGGCAAACAGTGATTTGTTGTAATAATCCCTTAATCCGATATAAACGCTTTCAGAGCCCATCAGCAAACGCTTCATCTTGCAAATTGAAAAAATAGAGAATTTTCAACGGGATCAAATGATACTCTTTTTCAAAAATGGCATACAAAATTATATTCTAGCCTAATGACATTTTTTAACGAATCACTTTTTGCCTCGACACCACTTGAAACGTAGGCGGTATCTCACAGACATAAATTAAATCAGATTGCTGTATTTTCAGAGGAATTTTTATTATTTTCAACCAATCATAGATCAGATCCAGACATCTTCGGTGCAAACTATCAGTATTCGAGCAAAGCTTCGAGTATTTTCAGAAACATGGCTAGAAAATCTTAACGTATCTGATAAATGCAAATGTGATAATGAACCACCTACGCCACTTGAATTAGTATTTCTTCTTGATGGCTCTGATTCTTTCAATATTAAAGCTCAAGGGATCGATGGAAAATTAGTTGATGAGGCATCGTTCGAATTTTCCGCCGCCTGGATTGCTGATTTTTTAACTTCAGGTAATTTTGGTAGATTTAAACTGTTAACATTTAAAGGAGGAGGCGTCGCAAACCAGCTTCAAAATATGGAAGTTGAATAAATTAACCTTGAATTAATTTTTCCTCAAATTAAAACATTTTTTTTGGTGCTAATTTTAGCTCCCAGACTCGAACAGAAAAAAATATTGCAGTTTTTATAAAAAGAAGTAAAAGATGAATTCACATGGCTTTCACACCTCCAGTCACAAACTTGAAAAAGGGGCAGAGATAACTGTTTACTGAGCCTCCCAAACTCAATTTTTAGTGGTTTGTTTTGACTTTCTTGAGTTCAAAAGTTTTGACCGTCAAAACCATAAACTTTTAAAAATGATTGTACTTTTGCTTTGGAGCCTAACATAAAAATGATAATAAAACTGGTAAAAATAAAAGGAAAAGATAGCTTTTCGATCTTTTTGCTTATAAAAGATTCTGTGTGGGCGTAAGTTGAATTGTAACAGATTGCAATTAGTCTTACATGACCTTAAAGACTTCTTAAAATCTTCGCTGGTTCAGCGAGAAACCGCGTCGAAAGAGTTACAAACCAGCCTAATTAGCGACAACCACCCCCTTGAAATATAAAATTTTAAGAACTTTTATTAATTATGTGTTCAGCAAATTTTGCCGCGTATCCAGCAGCAGTCGTTTCCGTATTTCAATTTTCCGGCAATAAAAGTAAGTTTATATTTATGGCTGACAATTTGAAATCACTTCTCGCTTAAGGTGGTAGCAGCGATGTGGCAGACTTTTTTTTCGATAATAATAGAACTTTATTGATAAAAGATTTGTAGGTACAAAAAATTTTCAGAAACGCAGTCCCATGACTTAATCACCCCGCTTCCCGAGGTGTTCCATCATGAGGTGTTGTACATTAAAATAAATTTTTATGAGTTATGCCTCAGGTGTGGGTTTGAAATTGTTAAAAAACTGCTAAAAGCACCAAACTGCCGCTAAATAAGCAGCATTTTTATTTTTATTTCAATTGTTTTTTTTTGGCCTTTTTGCAATTTTTAGGTGTAATTTTTAGGGTCTCTCGTATGCCCTGTTATTCATATCGATTAGAATTCAGAGTTTGAAGAGACCCTACCACACGTGTAGTGCACGCATCTGATACTAAATTTTGATTGATCCTCCAAAATTGAATTTTTCAAAATTTTTCACAGAAATAAGGAAGGTAAGGATAGTTCAGAAAAGAGGACAGAGTCGTAAAATATATCACATAGTGGTCCCTAGCGACCTTAATTTATGTGATTTATTGCACACTCAGATACATGTTTAAAATATTAGAAGAAATTATTGTATAATTAACAGTTTTAACCTATACGCAAAAATAATTTTAATTGAAGTTAATAATAGTTAATAATGATAATTATCGTTGACATGAAAGAGAGTGAGTGTGTGATTTGACTGGCGTCAATTTAACTTACGAAAATAATTAGTTGGTTAATTTTTTTGTGCTTTTTGTCGTTAGCTGAACGAAAATAAATGTGTATCAGCTCATTGAAATTTTTTTTTTCTATTTAAGGAAAGATTTGAGTTCGAAGTTTTATTTTTGAATTC